>LR753364.1:1276826-1298916 GCA_902729485.2 Mus minutoides | reverse complement strand
GGTCAGCTATTAGATGGAACACAGGGTTCCCAAGGAAGAAGGAGCTAGAGAAAGTACCCAAGGAGCTGAAGGGGTCTTCAACCCTATAGGTGGAAGAAGAACATGAACTAACTAGTACCCCTGAGCTCATGTCTCTAGCTGCATATATAGAAGAGGGTGGCCTAGTTGGCCATCAGTGGGAAGAGAGGCCCCTTGGTTATGCAGACTTTATATGCCCCAATACAGGGGAACGCCGGGGCCAAGGGGTGAGAGCGGGTGGATAGGGGAGCAGGGCCGGGAGGGGGGAGGATACAGGGAACTTTCTGGATAACACTTGAAATGTAAATGAAGAAAATATCTAATAAAAGTTGAAAAAAAAACAGAGAAGAATAACAATAAAAGACTATGCAGCCTTAGGCCTCTTTATATGGCCTCAGGACAGAAACCCATTAATGATAGCCAAGGAATCTGAATTCCCCATTTCTTCTAGGCTAAATGGGAAATTTTGGCAACCTACCTCAAAAATATATTCAGCAGCAATATCTTGCCCTTTCCATTTTTTACTATACACAAGCTCCACCAAATCTTACATTTAAAATTCTACTCATTAAGTTTGAATAGAGCAGAGTTGAATGGCTTATTTTTAAAAGAAACTCTCAACTAATTGTTCCTTAAGTCATATTTTGTGATTCCAGATGCATGTTAGATTTCTAGTGAGGTATGGCTTAGCTCACAGCTACTGGTGGAAGAAAAGTAAGACACAGAAGTCAGTTTCATAAATCAATGCAAAATAATAAAAAATTAAAGAGAAGAAGCAGTCTATCAATAGCAGCACTGTAACAATGGGGAGACCTGTTTTCTATTGATCAGATGCTGTTAAATAATGCATCATTCCTCCCAGCAGGGCAGGGTGCACAGGATGCTTACTGCAAGGTGTGGTTGGCTAGAACCTGACTGATCCTAGGGCTATAATCACCCTACCAGTAAAGCTCTGCAGGTCTTTGACCATATGGTTTGGAAGTCAGTGAGCACCTGATGACCAGGGCTTCACAAAGTCCCTGAGGTAGAAGTAACCTGGGCTGCTGTTCTGAACACTCTGCCTTCTTTCCATCACATTCACATATTTAATAGCTTAGATAAACTCAAGGAATCTTCTAATCCTGGAATAATCTGCAACACACTTTTCCAATGTTCAATTACCAAGCATGATGACACTCACTTAAAAGTTCATTCTGTCTTCATTTTTAATGTTTTTATAGATTTACATAAGTGGGATATATTGAATATGAGCATAGAACGGAGATCCTGGGTGGAAGCAAGGTATCAAGCAAACAGGTGCAATAGAACACATCTAACAGGAAATCTAGAAAGAGGCTATGGGAGGAAAAGGGTATAAGAGGGCAGGGCTGGCAAAGAAGGGAGATGTCATAATGAAACTTAAAATTTTACAGTTAAACAGATACAAAATATACCCTGTAAGGGGACTACAGGCCTACCATCTACCCTGACTCACATCATCATTCATACACTAGAACTAAAAATACAGGTCTAATAGCTCAAAATCATAGCAGCATCAGGGTTAGTGAAATGGCTCAATGTGTAGTGGAACTGCTGCACAAGCTTGAAAACCTGAGTTCTACTCTTTTCAATCCACACAGAGGTGGAAGGAGAGAGAGGGACTGCACAGAACTCCCCTCTGAGCCCCACATTACTTCCATGTCATATAGACACATTCCCATAAAAAATGCCCTACAACATTGACAATACATAAAATAAAAAAAAAATAATTAGCAACACGGAATATGGGGTGCTTCTGAACACATACTTGTTCTCCAGCCAGACAATCAGTGATTGCATGTGGAAATGTGAATTTAGCTGTGGTGTAAGATGTCAACACCTCAAAAACTGGAAAGCATAAATAAGAACATGCATGTTCTTGGTATCCCCAAATGTAGTCTCATGGCTCTAAAGAAAACAAAGAAGAAAGGCTTGCCTCTTACATGGTTTGTGGTACAGTTTCTACCTAATGTATAAGAGGTAAGTGGAAGTGCCCTTGCTGATGAAGAGAGACATTTCTTGCTTCAGAATTTAAGAGAAGAGCGGGGCGTGGTGGCACACGCCTTTAATCCCAGCACTTGGGAGGCAGAGGCAGGTGGACTTCTGAGTTCAAGGCCAGCCTGGTCTACAGAGTGAGTTCCAGGACAGCCAGGGCTACACAGAGAAACCCTGTCTCGAAAAACAAAACAAACAAACAAACAAACAACCCCCCCAAACCCCCAAACAAACAAACAAAGAATTTAAGAGAAGATCTCAGTAAGAATCTAGGTAAACTTAGGTTGGTAGGTGCTTGCCTCAAACTTCAGTACTGGGGTTGATTCCTAGTGCTGCTTATTCCAGACATGCTGACACTTATGTGTAATCTTAGAACTCAGTAGGGATTCCAGTCAGCACCAGCCCAGGGCCACCTTGGGTGTGAACTCTGAGGTCCATTCCACAGTCCCCAGAGGACTGACTCTCCACACCACAGGCAACCTAGCACACCCAGGATCTTAGAAGATTCGGCTTCCAAAGAGGGCTCTGACCCAGGGGCTCAGGTGAGAGCACCATCTTGTATCCTGGGTGTCTCAGAGACCAGTTCCTGCAGGAGAGCACATAGGTGGCAGAAGCAACAGAGCTTCTTGAACAGGGTCCCTTCAGTCCTTCATCTTCAGCCAGGAGGCAAATCTGAGCACCAGACCTCTGTGCATCTTCCCTGCAAGAGGAGAGCTTGCCTGCAGAGAGTGCTCTGACCACTGGGACTCAGGAGAGAGTTGGACTCTCAGGAGTGCTGACAGAGGCTAACAGAATCACAGGATGTACAAGCTCCAGCCACAGACAGCAAGAACATTGAACACCAGGATTACAGGATGGCAAAAGGCAAAGGTAAGAATCTTACTAACAGAAACCAAGACCACTCAGCATCATCAGAACCCAGTACTCCCACCACAGCAAGTCCTGGATACCCCAACACACCAGAAAAGCAAGATTTGGATTTAAATCATATCTCATGATGCTGGTAGAGGATTTTAAAAAGGGCACTAATAAGTCACTTAAAGAAATACAGGAGATCATTGATAAGCAAGTAGATGTCCTTAATGAGGAAGCACAAAAATCCCTTAAAGAATCATAAGAAAACACTGCTAAACAGGTAGAAGTCCTTAAAGAGGAAAGACAAAAATTGCTTAAAGAAGTACAGAAAAACACAACCAAACAGGTGATGGAATTGAACAAAACCATCCAATATCTAAAAATGGAAGTAGAAAAAAAATAAAGAAAACCCAAAGGGAGACATTTCTGGAGATAGAAATTATAGGGAAGAAATCAGGAAACATACATGCGAGAATCAGCAACAGAATACAAGAAATGGAAGAGAGAATCTCAGGGGCAGAAGATTTCATAGAAAACATGGACACAACAATCAAAGAAAATACAAAATGCAGAGTTCTTCTACTTCAGTCTTGGGATCACAGGTATGTGCAACCTCACTCTGCCTAGTCTTGCACAGGACAGGAGCTTAAGACCAGACATATCAGTATAGAACAGATTGTGATCTTGTCTTCTGGGTCCCTCTGAGACCAGTCTGCACAAATCAGCTCGGAGACTGCAGAGGGTGAGCCTTCGGACTTCAGAAGTGACACAGCTTCTGGGACAGTCCCTTTTTTGGGCTGCAGACATCATGGCACCTTCCCTGCCAGAGAAGAGGTGGCTGCCCCAGAGGGCTCTGACAACCCCAGAGTAGGTGAGTGAGTCATCTTGTCTACCAGGTCCCTCTGAGACCAGTCTGCGCAGGTGAGGGTGAGACTGCAGAAGTGACACAGCTTCTGGGACAGGCAGAAGCAACACAGCTTCTGGGAGAGACTCCTGTTTCAAACCATCTGGGAATCATCCCCTCCAGATGAGAGGTGGCCACCGGGGAGGGCTCTGATCCCCCAGAGCAAGAGAGGGAGCCATCTTATTCCCCTGTCCCTCTGGAACCAGTCTCCACAAGAGAGAGTGCAGACTGCAGAAGTGACACAGCTTCTGGGAAAGGCAGAAGTAACACAGCTTCTGGGACAGGCCCTGTTTTGCCCTGCAGATACCTTCCATGCCAAAGGAGAGGTGACCACCTGGGAGGGCTCTGACCTCCAGAAAAGGTGAGGGAACCATCTTGTGTGCAGGTGAGTCCGCAGACTGCAGAGGCAACACATCTTCTGGGACAAGCCCTGTTTCGGGCCTTCATCTTCAGCCAGGAGGCAGGTCTGTGCACCTTCCCTGTAAGAGGAGAGATTGTCTGAAGAGAGTACTCTGACACTGAGACTCAGAAGAGAGCCAGACTCCCAGGACAGCTGACAGAGACTAACAGAATCATAAGAGGAACAGGCTCCAGCCAGAGACAACTATAACGACTAACACCTGAGATTAGCAGAGGGTAAAAGGCAAATGTAAGAATCTTACCAACAGAAACCAAGTCTGCTCACCATCATCAGAACCCAGCACTGACATCTCAGACAGTCCTGGTTACCCCAACACAACCAAAAAGCAAGATTCGGTTTCAAAATCATATCTCATGATGCTGGTAGAGGACATTAATAAGGGCATTAATAACTCACTTAAAGAAATACAGAAGAATACTGCTAAACAGTTAGAAGCCCGTAAAGAATCACAGGAAAACACTGTGAAACAGATAGAAGTCCTTAAAGAGGAAACACAAACATTCCTTAAAGAATTACAGGAAAACACAACCAAACAGGTGATGGAATTGAACAAAACCATCCAAGACCTAAAAAGGGAAGTTGAAACAATAAAAAAAAAATCCAAAGGGAGACAACTCTAGAGATAGAAATTATAGGAAAGAAATCAGGAAACATACATGTGAGCATCAGCAACAGAATACAAGAGATGGAAGAGAGACTCTCAGGTGCAGAAGATTTCATAGAGAACATGGGCACAACAATCAAACAAAATGCAAAATACAAAAAGATCATAACTCAAAATATCCAGGAAATCCAGGACACAATGAGAAGACCAAACTTATGGAAAATAGGGGTAGATGAGAATGAAGATTTTCAACTTAAAGGGCCAGCAAATATCTTCAACAAAATAATAGAAGAAAACTTTCCAAACTTAAAGAAAGAGATGCCCTTGAACATACAAGAAGCCTACAGAACTACAAATAGAATGGACCAGAAAAAAAAATTCCTCCCAACACATAATAATCAGAACAACAAATGCACTAAATAAGGACAGAATATTAAAAGCAGTAAGGAAAAAAGTCAAGTAACATGTAAAGGCAGGCCTATTAGAATTACACCAGACTTCTCACCAGAGACTATGAAAGCCAGAAGATCCTGGACAGATGTTATACAGACCCTAAGTGAACACAAATGCAAGCCCAGACTACAATACCCAGCTAAACTCTCAATTACCATAGATGGAGAAAACAACGTATTCTGTGACAAAACCAAATTCACACAAAACCTTTCATGAATCCAGCCCTTCAAAGGATAATAACAGAAAAAGACCAACACAAGGACGGAAACTACACCCTAGAAAAAGCAAGAAAGTAATCTTTCAACAAACCTAAAAGAAGACATCCCAAAGAACAGAATCCCAACTTTAACAACAAAAATAACAGGAAGCGACAATGATTTTTCTTTAATTTCTCTTCACAACAATGGATTCAATTCCCCAATAAAAAGACATAGACTAATAAACTGGCTCCACAAACAGGACCCAACATTTTGCTGCTTACTGGAAACCCACCTCATGGAAAAGGACAGAAACTACTTCAGAGTTAAAGGCTGGAAAACAATTTTCCAAGCAAATGGTCCGAAGAAACAACCTGGAGTAGCCATTCTAATATCGAAGAAAATTGACTTTCAACCTAAAGTTATCAAAAACGACAAGGACGGGCACTTCATACTCATCAAATGTAAAATCGACCAAGATGAACTCTCAATTCTGAATATCTATGCTTCAAATGCAAGAGCAGCCACATTCATTAAAGAAACTTTAGTAAAGCTCAAAGCACACATGGCACCTCACACAATAATAGTGAGAGACTTCAACACCCCACTCTCACCATTGGACAGATTCTTGAAACAGAACTAAACAGAAACATATGGACACTAACAGAAGTTATGAAACAAATAAATTTCATAGATATCTACAGAACTTTTATCCTAAAACAAAAGGATACACCTTCTTCTCAGAACCACATGGTACCTCCTCCAAAATTGACCATATAATCGGTCACAAAATAAGCCTCAACAGATACAAAAATATTGAAATTATCCCATGAATCCTATCAGATCACCACGGACTAAGGCTGATCTTCAATAACATCATAAATAATAGAGAGCCAGCATTCACATGGAAACTGAACAACACTCTACTCAGTGATACATTGGTCAAGGAAGAAATAAAGAAAGAAATTAAAGACTTTTTAGAGTTTAGTGAAAATGAAGCCACAACATACCCAAACTTATGGGACACAATGAAGGCAGTCCTAAGAGGAAATCTTATAGCCCTGAGTGCCTTCAAAAACAAACTGGCAGCCTGACAGCACACCTAAAAGCTCTAGAACCAAAGGAAACAAATTCACCTAAGAGGGGTAGATGCAGGAAATAATCAAACAAGGGCTGAAATCATCAAGTGGAAACAAAAAGAATTATTGAAAGAATCAACCAAAGCAAGAGCTGGTTCTTTGAGAAAATGAACAAGATAGATAAACCCTTAGCCATACTACTTAGAGGGCACAGGGACAGTACCCTAATTAACAAAATCAGAAATGAAAGGGGAGAGATAACAACAGAACCTCAGGAAATATAAAATATCATCAGATCCTACTACAAAAGGAAACACAACTGGAAAACCTGGATGAAATGGAGAATTTTCTAGACAGATACCAAGTACTACAGTTAAATCAGCAATAGATTAAAGGTCTAAACCGTCCCATTTCCCCTAAAGAAATAAAAACAGTCATTAATAGTCTCCCAACCAAAAATGCCCAGGACCAGATGGGTTTAAGTCAGAGTTCTCTCAGACCTTCAAAGAAAACCTAATTCCTATTCTCCTCTACTATTCAACAAAATAGAAATAGAAGGTACTCTACCCAATTCATTCTATGAAGCCACAATTACTCTGATACCTAAATCACATAAAGACCCAACAAAGAAAGAGAACTTCAGGCCAATTTCCCTCCTGAATATTGATGCAAACATAGTCAACAAAATTCTTGCTAACCGAATCCAAGAACACATCAAAAAGATCATCCATCATGGTCAAGTAGGCTTCATTCCTGGGATGTAGGGATAATATACAAGAACCCATCAACATAATCCACTATGTAAGCAAACTCAAAGACAAAAATGACATGATCATCTCATTAGATGCTGGGAAAGCATTTGACAAAATCCAACACCCATTCATGATAAAGGTCTTGGAAAGATCAGGAATTCAAGGCCCATACATAAACATCATAAAAGCAATATACAGCAAACCAATATCCAACATCAAACTAAATGGAGAGAAGTTTGAAGCAATCCCACTACAATCACGCACTAAACAAGGCTGCCCATTTTCTCCCTATCTATTCAATATTGTACTTGAAGTACTAGCCAGAGCAATTCAACAACAAAAAGAAATCAAAGGTATACAAATTGAAAAGGAAGAAGTCAAAATATCACTATGTGGAGATGATATGATAGTATATAAAAGTCACCCTAAAAATTCCACCAGAGAACTCCTAAAACTGATAAAGAGCTTCAGTGAAACAGCTGGATATAAAATTAACTCAAACAAATCCTTTGTGTAGCCTTTATCTACACAAACAGATGGGCCCAGGGTAAAATTTCCTGAAGAGAACACCAATGGCTTATGGTCTAAGATCAGTCATAGCCAAATGCAATCTCATAAAATTGAAAAGCTTCTGTAAAAAAAATGACATTGTCAATAGGAAAAAAAGGCAACCAACAGATTGGGAAAAGATCTTTACCAACCCTACATCCAATAGACGGCCATTATCCAAAATATATGAAGAACTCAATAACTTAGGCTCTAGAGAACCCAATAACCCTATTAAAAATGGGGAACAGAGCTAAACAGAGAATTTTCAACTGAGAAACCTTGAATGGCTGAGAAGCACTTAAAGATATGTTCGCCACCTAAAAAAATGTTCAATACCCTCAGTTATCGGGGAAATGCAAATCAAAATAACCATGAGATTCTACCTCAGACCAGTCAGAATGTCTAAGATCAAAAACTCAGGTGACAGCAGATGCTGGTGATGATGTGGAGAAAGAGGAACACTCCTCCATTGCTGGTGGGATTGCAAGCTGGTACAAGCACTCTGGAAATCAGTTAGGCAGTTCTTCAGAAAACTGGACATAATATTACCTGAGGACCTAGCTATACTACTCCTGGGCATATACCCAGAAGATGCTCTATCATGTAGTAAGGACACACATTTCACTATGTTCATAGCAGCCTTATTTATAATAGCCAGAATCTGGAAAGAACACAGATGTCTCTCAACAGAGGTGTAGATACAGAAAATGTGGTACATTTACAATGGTATACTACTCAGCTATTAAAAACAATGAATTTATGAAATTTGTAGGCAAATGGATGGATCTGTAGTATATCATCCTAAGTGAGGTAACCCAATCACAAAAGAACATACACGATGTACACTTACTGATAAGTGGATATTATCCCAGAAGCCCAGAATCTCAAAATACCCAAGATACATTTCACAAACCACATGAATCTCAAGAAGAAGGAAGACCATAGTGTGGATTCTTCTATTCATCTTAGAAGGGGGAAACAAAATACCCATGGAAAGGAGTTACAGAGACAAAGTGTGGGGTATAGACTGACTCACTTGGGGATCCATCCCATTTACAATCACCAAACCCAGACACTTTTGCAGATGCCAACAAGAGGTTGCATAGAGGAGCCTGATATAGCTCACTCCTGAGAGGCTCTGCCAGTGCCTGACAAATACAGAAGTAGATGCTCACAACCATCCATTGGACTGAGCATATGGTCCCAATGAAGGAACTAGAGAAAGGACCTAAGGAGCTGAATGTGTTTGTAGTCCCATAGGAGGAACAACATGTCCTAGCCAGTACTCCCAGAATTCCCGGGGACTAAACCACCAACCAAAGAGCACACTTGGTGAGACTCATGGCTCTAGCTGCATATGTAGCAGAGGCTGGCCTAGTTGGACATCAATGGGAGAAGAGGTCCTCTATCCTATGAAGGCTCTATGCCCCAGTGTGGGGGAATTCCTGGGCCAGGAAGGGGGAGTGGGTAGGTTGGATGGTGGGGATAGGGGGAGAGTGTTTTTCGGAGGAGAAACCAGGAAAGGGGATAACATTTGAAATGTAAATAAAGAAAATATCCAGTAAAAAATGTTCAACATCTTTAGTCATCAGGGAAATGCAAATCAAAATGACCCTGAGATTTCCACCCCCCCCCACCAACCACAATGTCTAAGATCAAAAATTAAGGTGATAGCAGATGCTGACAATGATGTGGAGAAAGGGGACCACTCCTCCATTGCTGGTGGGACTGCAAGGTGGTAAAACCACTTTGGACATCAATCTGGTGGTTCCTTAGAACATTGAAAATAGTTCTACCTAAAAACCCAGCTATGCCAGCCACTACAGGCATATACCCAAAAGATGCTCTAAGGGCACATGCTCCATTATGTTTATAGTGTGGCCTTATTTATACTAGCCAGAAGCTGGAAACAACCCAGATGACCCTCATCAGAACAAGTGGTGCATTTACACAATGGAGTACTACTCAGCTATTAAAAACAATGACTTGGGAGGGAGAGAGGAGGAGGAAATAAGGGGGCAGTATCAGGTACTGGAGGGGATGGGAGAGAGGTACAGAGGGTCAGGAACTGGAATAAAAATGTGTAGCAGTGGGGGATGAGGAACTGGGGATAGCCACTGTAGGATACCAAAGGCCAGGGAAGTGAGAGGCTCTCACGACCCAATGGGAATGACTTTAGCCAAAGTGCACAGAAAAGGGGAGATGGAATCTGTAGAGACCACCTCCAGTAGATAGACATGGCCCCTGTTGAGGGATGGGGCCATTTACCTATCTCAAAATTTTAAATCCAGAAATGTTCCTGCAAAAGAAAATATGGACACAAAAAAAATGGAACAAAGACTAAAGGAAGGGCCATCCAGGGACTGCCCCACCTGGGGATACATCCTGTCTGCAGACACCAAACCTTGACAATGTTGCTGATGCCAAGAGTCACCTGCTAATAGTAACCTGGTGTGGCTGTACCTTGGGAGTTTCTGCCAGCCACTGACCAAATGCAGATGTAGATACTTGGAGCCAACAATCATACTTATCTAGCGGGAACCTAGTTGGGGAGCTGGCTGAATGCCTGGAGGAGATGAAGGGCATTATAACCCCATAGGAAGAACAATGTCAGCTGGAGGGACCACCCTGTGCTCCCAGGGACTAGACCACCAACCAAGGAGTAAAAAGGAAGGGATCCCTGGCTCTAGATACATAGCAATCAGAGGACATCAATGAGAGGGGAGACCCTTGGTCCTGTGAAGGTTTAATGCAGCAGTGTAGGTGCATGCTACAGTGGTGGGGTAGGAGAGGGTGGAGAGGATGGGTGGGTGGGGGAGCACCCTCATAGAGGCAAAGGGGGGGATGGGATGAAAGGTTTATAGAGGGGTAACTGGAAAGTGGCATATCATTTGAGATGTAAACAAATGGAATGATTAGTTAAAAAAAGAAACAAAAGAAAAAGAAAAGAGAAAAGGAAAGGAAAGAAAAGGAAAGTCTCAATGGACTTTACTTATGCTCTTTAAGTATGGGTTATAGCATTTTGAATATGATTTGTGTGTGTGTGTGTGTGTGTGTGTTTGTACATAAAGATATATACAATGGGTAAGCTTGAGTGTTGTTCTTCAGAAGTTATCACCTTCTTTTGTGAGATTGGCTATCTCATTGGCCTGGAACCCATCAAGTAAACTTGACTGACAAGACCAGTGAGTCCTTGGATTTCTCTTGTCGATCTCTACAATGCTGATTAAGAAGCATGAACGATCACCTCTCTCTGTCTGTGTCTGTGTCTCTGTCTCTCTCTGTCTCTCACTTTGTGTGTGTGTCTGTCTCCCCTGCCCCCCCTCATGCATTCTGCAGCTTGAAATCAGATCCTCATACTCAATTGGCAAGTCTATAAAAGACTAAACCTTGAATATGATTTTTTATTGAGTAACTTTCCATTTATGAATAAGTAGTCTGTATTTAAATCTCTTTATGCATTCATCTTTGAACTTGGCCTTGAAACATTAGTAGTTATATTATTTCTCATTGAGTAATATTACATATTTTCGAAGGGACAAATTCATCAAAGTAAAGTAAAGGAAAGAAGAATCAGTTTCATGAGATTGGTAGAATTCCATCCTAAGCCAATTTTATTTTAGCCTAACAAGTTTGGTTTATTCTTTTCTTAAGTTGTCATTAACACAAGTGCTGTTTGTTCAGACAAGAGTGTGAGCATCACAGGGACTTCTGAAAAAGAGAAACACTTGTCAACACATTTGCCTCTCTTCATTCTCACTCCTTTTCGAATAGCAAATGCACTCACTGGACACAAGTAGATACACCTATCTCCCCTGCCACTCACTGGTAACACTCAATTTCCAACTTCTTCCTTTACTCTGGTGACTGTTAAACTGCAATCCATTCACACTTCTGATGAAAGAACCAGATTACAACATTGCATAAGCATCAACTACCTCGTTTGCATCACTAAAAATAATTGGCAGGGGAAAGATGATTCTGCAGAGGTTTGGCAAATACATTACTAATTAAAGTGATACAACCTATATTTTAGTAGCTTTACAGGCAGTTGAAAAACAGTGTACTCATAAGAATTTATAAAGTAGAAGAACATACAAAATTTCTATGAATGAGAATTATGTAAGGAAATAATAATGCATAATGCTTCAAGATTAATTTTCCAAATATAAATAAACAGAAGTTAGAGGTGTTCTGGGTATGTCATTCAATGGGACAGCAGCACTCCAGCATATGTGAGGCTCTGGTTTCAAATACCACCACCATGCAAAGAGAATACTTTGAAAATATCTTAGTCAACACTGTTTTGTAGGCTTGTCTTTACAGCAATGCTTTTTAATTTGATACTTTGGCTGATTTTGATCTTTAACTCTTGGGTCTCTTACACTATACAGATGAAGAAAGGGGTTCTTACATGCTCTAGGAAAGGATAAGTTTTGTAATTCTTGCTTAGAACATTGCTAATCCCTTTTCAGTCAAGGCATCATTGAATTGCTTACTCAGTGATAACAAGTCTGAATTGCAACAGAGAGGGCTTGCCTGGTCCTTACCATACAAACAGAAAATCTTGGGTCAGTGATATGACTCAGCAAATAAAGGCTCTTGCTGCCAATCCTGAAGACTTAAGCTTGAATTTCTGGACCCAGAGGTGGAAGGAGAGAACTGACTTCTATTGGTTATCTTCTGACTTCCACACATGGGTCATGGCACATTCACATTTATGCATGCATACACACACACACACACACACACACACACACACACACACACACTTCAACAAATTAAAATGGGAAAGACAGAAGTGTATGAGCAATAAGTAAATTCCCGCTGTTCTTCCTTGGTGGGTGCATGGAATCTGTCAACAAACACTAGGCAGAATTACAATACTGAGAGGGTGTTGAAACCCCTGAATTACTGACATTAGAGAGACTTCATTGTTGTCTGCCCCCGCCCCCTCATGCTGCAAGCACAATATGCAGACAGCTGGTTTCTGTGCTTCGATCTCCTGCAGAAGCCTGGGGCTATCTCCCCTTCCCCTCCCCAAACACTAGAATGGCACTACCCATAAAATTCCCCCTTAATGAGGATATTTAGAGGAGACAGCTGGAGACATTCTCCCTGCCTTTGTGTCTCCAAAATCCAACATTCCTCCTGATAATTCTCCAGGTTCCTGTCCTTGGGACCTTAGAGAAATAACAAGCTCGAGGGAGACCATGGAGAAAAAAAAAAGGTAAACAGAGGTTAGATCATAACGGTTACGACGGGCCATAAAATTAGTCTTGAACAGATACCCATTAACTCTCCTCCCCTTCAGTACTATTCCACCCTCTACTCCCCTTTACTGTGAATATTCACACTATTCCTAATTATACTGTATATAAACCCAATGTTTTCTGGACTCAGGGTCGCATGCCACCATTAATGCAGTGAGTGCTAGGTGGTTGAACTGAGTTCGAACTTGAAACAATAAAAGACTCTTTTGTGAGTTGCAGTGGACTTTGCAATTCTTGGGCTTCTCTGAGTTTCCCATGGACTCAGGGCAGAACAAGGGATGTAATCAAATGCTACACAATCTCCATATCAAGCCTTTCTGATGAGTAAGGAAATCAGTGCATAGACAATTTGTGATCCCTAGATTTAGTGAGATATCCTCTCTCCAAAAGTGCATAGCAACCAAAGAATTCCTAGGATTGATCCCTGCCCCCACATGTGTTCCAGCACATACGTGCATATAAAATATTAAAAATGAATGAATAAAATTATAATTCCTAAAAAATTACAATTCTTGGTCTAACCCATTTACTAAACTCAAGAGATTCATTAATAAATATTGGCTACATGCCCCCCCCCCTCATACATACACACTGAAAACAAAACCAGAAACAAACCAATAGCCATTAGCTTCCCTAAACACATAAATCAAGTTAGTAGAAAGTTTTTAGATTCACAATCTGATACTCTTTTGAATACACTAGGCTACTTGCATGCCAGCCTGGGAAAGTCACCAAGTGAGTTTGCTGCACTGACACTTACTGTTCCTACCACCAGTCATGGGGCTAATTGCTCAGGGAATTGGGAACCATGAAATCAGACAAGAACTCTTCCATACTAGGAAACGGAGACTACCTTTAGGGCATTCAAAACTGTGGTATCTCTGGGCTTTTGCTTAGGAAAACAAACTGCAGAGTTTTTGCTAGCTCTCTTTCCTGGTATACTCACAGATTAAGACAAGATATCACTGGAGGACTTTCTTAGTCTCTGTGTTGTAGAAAGTATTTTATCCCTACCCAGGTTTTCTACCCTGCCTTTGAACAGTTAGTCCTCAGCTAAAAGATATGTGTACCTTTTATATTTACAATCAACTTTAAACATTACAAGAACTAGGCAGGTATTTACCTTCTATGCTATTAGTATCTACTTTCCTATCAATAACAATGAGTTAGTACTCACTGTGTTTTTTTTTTTTTTTTTTTTTTTTTTTTTTTTATTTTTTTTTTTTTTTTTTTTTTTTTTTTTTTTTTTTTTTTTTTTTTTTTTTTATTTTTTTCCTCTCTTTATTAGATATTTTCTTCATTTACATTTCACATGTTATCCAGAAATTTTCCCTTACCCTCCCGCGTCCCCGCCCTGCTCCCCTACCCACCCCCTCCCACGTAATGGCCCTGGCATTCCCCTGTTTTGGGGCATATAGAGTCTGTATGACCAAGGGGCCTCTCCTCCCAATGATGGCCAACTAGGNGTAGTCTAGGCTTCTGGGCTAGTATCCACATATCAGTGAGTACATGTTATGTGAGTTCTTTTGTGATTGGGTTACCTCGCTCAGGATGACATCCTCCAGATCCATCCATTTGCCTAGGAATTTCATATATTCATTGTTTCTAATAGCTGAGTAGTACTCCATTGTGTAAATATACCAAATTTTTTGTATCTATTCCTCTGTTGAGGGACATCTGGGTTCTTTCCAGCTTCTGGCTATTATGAATAAGGCTGCTATGAACATAGTGGAACATGTGTCCTTATAACCAGATGGAAACTCTTCTGGATATATGCCAAGTAGAGGTATTGCTGGATCTTCCGGTAGTACTATGTCACTGTGTTTCATCTGGACTGCTCTTAACTCCAATTGGCCAGCCCTTAGGGCCATCTTTTCTTCACTCCTAACCCATGGCAGCTTCCTCTTCCTTCTCTTCCTTCTGCACCTTCTTCCTTGTTCTCCTTGGACCCCAAGCCCAGGAAAATTAAACCCCAACTATGTCACTTCTGCCCAGGTATTGGTTGTTGACATCTTTATTTTCCAGTCAGAAATAACTTGAGGGCAGTGTCATCTACATCTACAGATAGAATCCAGGTCTTAGGAGACTGCACTTAGCATTACAATACACAGTAAAAGACAAAAACCTCTATAACTACAGAGTATCTGCTTGCTCTCTTTACTGGTATCCTCACAGATTATGACAAGACAAGACATCACAGGAGGACTTTATTAGTTTCTGTGTGCTTCTGAGAAAACTAGTGTAAGTTTTGTTGCTGGCACACCTGATCATCGTTGGCATAAGGCCACCCATATACTGAGCAGATTTTCAACAGCTGGTGTTAGGGAGTAGGTGATCACTTAATTAGAATCATGTGTCCATGACAAACTTTATTCCATTCTCCAAATGGGAAGAGGAAAAACCATGTAAATATATTTAGACAATTATCAACCTGTGAATTTGTAGTAAGAGTATAAATATGACTCCTTTGCAGTGCCTACTTTCTTTCTGAGTCCTTGGTGTTTTGAGGACCTCTCCTTTCTCCTACAACCATTCTCCTTATGATATAACATCCAAACCAGATTCTTTAACCCATTTAACAGCAGTTTGTACAAAAGAATAAAATAATAAATATTGTCTTTCTTGGGGTGTCTTCTCTAGACAAAGGCTTCACCTTATTTTCTCAAGCAAGCACTTTCCAGACATTTGTCAGGAGCACTCTCCAAAGCCAGTGGCTTGGACACACAGCTCTCCTTGAATACTAGCTCTGATATTTACACAGTACTGTGTGTAGGATCCTCCAAAGTTACAAAGTATAGGTGCTATAAGCAGTTCCATGTTTACTACAAATAGTAATAAAGGAATTAAGACAACCAAGGATTAGGCTATAGGTATAGTTCAGTGCTAACCTAGCACATGCAAGGATTTAAATCCTAATATTTCATAAACTGTGATGGTACATGCCTACAATTAAATGGGAGAAGCAGGAAGATCAGAAATTCAAAGTTATCCCAAAGATTTGAAGGTCAGTCTGGACTACATGAGACCTTGTCAAACAAAACAAAGCAAACAAATAAACAAACCCAACAAAAAACAGATTTCAGGCTGTGTGATTCGAGGCTCTTCCAAAGGCCCTGATTGAAAACGGTCCTCTCTACAACTCACAATGCCATCTGTGATTTCAACACACAAGCCAGTTTTATGAGTGTTATAAGACTATAGCTCACTATGGATTTGCACAGTTGTATTTAGAATGTAGAGGTTATATGGATCAGTAGAATAGGCTAGAAGCTAGGGCAAGTCTATAGATTAATAAAGACAAGACCCAGTTCTCCAGAAGACAAAGCACATAAACCTCTGTTGGCAAATGGAGGCACACTTAAAGATGTCTGGAGTTTGTGAGCGTGTCATTGTGCTTGATGAAACACATGAGAAGTGTCTGTTCTAAGTCTTAATTACTGATACAAATAATTAGAAGTAAAAGGTGTCTGGTGTGTATTAGGAAGCAAGAAACAGGGTTAAACCATGTGGTATGGAAAGCTAAAGTGGAGAGAATTGCCTGAAAATTTTAAATACACATTTATTTTCTAGAAATAGTGTATGCTGATGTATATCTTTTTAGGCAACAAGAAACAGCTGTGCATGCTATAATAACAAGCACAGCAGAGGGTCTTGTTACAGTTTCTCCCCCCTCGTGTGTGTGTGTGTGTGTGTGTGTGTGTGTGTGTGTGTGTGTGTGTAGGCCAGAGGTTTAGAACAGGTGTCTGCTTTTGCCACTTTTAATTTTATTCTTTGAGCCAGGATCTTATTGAATGTGGAGCTCACTGGCTTGGTTAGATCAATGGGCCAACAAGCTTCAGGGATCCTCCTGTCTGAGGTCACAGATATGTTCTGCCATGCTTGGCTTTTTATGTGAGTGTGGGGAATATGAACTTTGGTCCTTGTGCTTTTCCAGCAAGAAATTTACCAATTTTAATATTATTGACATTTCTCTGAAATGTATTTTAAATTAAATCATTCAAATTATAGGAAAATTAATATGCATAAATGTGATAAAACATAGTCAACTGACAACAATGGCAATTGCTGCATATATACCTCTATTTTTTAAGTGATTCTGTATGATCATATTCATTCACTTTTGCACCAGGTAATGATATAATTTCTATCAAATTATAGATTTCTAAAAAATCTATCATTTGCATAAGAAATACAAATTATTGTAGAAGCATAAAATATGCCAAGCCATATAACATTAATTTCAAAAAAATTACAGAAAGTAAATGATGTTATCTATAATAATATAAAAATGAATGTTTAGACACAAACCTAACATATTCCACATAATATTGCATGAGCTAAACCATCAAGCATCTTTGAGAGAACCTGAGGAGGCTGTCAGTGAGAAGTGACTGCAGCAGCATGGTAACTGAGTAGAGATCCAGAGTTGTCTGTATACCGAACCTCTAAGGGACTCACTGCAGGTTTAGTGCTGTCCAGATATTGAACCCATAGCAGGCCTGATGTTTCCAGGAGGCTGAGCTTTGTTGAATGAGCCACAGATTCTGCACACTCATAGTCATGGTATCATGAAGAAATACAAGCTTGCTTTTATTTCTATAGAAATTCATTACACCTGGAACAGCTGAAAATACTGGAAAATAAAAGTTCTGGGAAACAACAAAGCAATACCAGCTTTCAGGACTAACTAGGACAATAATCAAGACATAACAACACTGATAATCCCAAAGAGAGATGGAGTCCCCAAACAAGACCCAGTGGCATGGTCACCCTAATCCATATGGGTCAGACCACCTGAAGGAAAAAAATACACTATCAACACAACTGAAATCTCTATGTTAAAAACAAAAATAGAGAAAAAGAAAGAAGTTCAAATATTACTTTGTGATGGACATAAAAATTAGGTCATAAGTAAATATAAAGAAATCATAGCTGCTATTTGATTGCAAGTCTCAACACAAGATAAATCTACAAAATTTCTAAAATGTTAATTGCAATTTGCAGGTAAGCAAAGACATAATATATCAACTCTGTAAATGAATGTGTGGCTTTAACACAAGTAAAATCTTCAGGACTTTAGAAGACAATGGTATAAAATGAAAATGTGATGTAAGAGAGACTGAACTTCTATTATTAAGTAAAATTCTTGTACCAACTGTGTGTGTGTGTGTGTGTGTGTGTGTGTGTGTTCATGCACATGCACATGCACATGCACATGCACATGCACATGCATGAATGCTTATGGATTTAAAGGTGTAAGGGTATATATGAACACCAGTGCACCAGTCTGGAAGGCAGAAGTTAACATCAGTTGACATAGGAGTCTTCTTAATCACTCTCTCACTGGTCCTGGAGCTCACTGCTTTGTCTAGGATGCTGACCAACAAATCCCTGGGATCATCCAATCTTAGTCTCTCTAGCACTGACAAAACTGGCCCACACTGCTATACCTGTCACTTATGTGGGCTATGGGGATCCAAACTAAGATTATGGTATCCGCGTTCATGCACACACACACACACACACACACACACAAATACTTGAGTGCATATAGCACACATAAGCCAATTGTTCAGCAAGAAGACAAATAACTACACTGCAAGCCATTGACAGGGAACTTAACTGAAGATCTTAAAAATGTCAAATAATGTAAGAAAAATACTCAGCATTATATCCTAAGAACAGGCTAATTAGCCCTGCTAGCTGAATCTTCTGGAGCAAACTGAGCGCCCTGAGCAGCCTGCGATCTCATGGGCACATCTATTCTTATCCCACCTCCACCCCCAACTTCATAAGACCTGTTGACCTTAACCATACAGGTTAGTTTCCCTTTCTTCACCCAGCTTCCCTGCTGAATGAGTTCTTGGGACATGCCAAACTGCCCTGAGAAGCCTTCTAGTCCAGGCAGACCTCCATTCTCCCCACCCCTACCTCTCTGCCCACCTTCATTAGATCTGCTGCTCCTGAACCATACAGGCCTACAAGGCCTGCCATACCAGCATCACTGAGGTTAATCCCCCTGCCAATACCTAACACAAGAACATCCAGGGACCAAAATTATCAGATGGCTGAAAGGCCTTCAAAGAAACACAATCAACAACAAGCCAGGGAACTTCAGAGCCCACATACCCTACTAGAGTAAGTCTTGGGTATCCTAACACAACTGATGCACAAGAAAATGACCTTAATTCCAATCTTATAAAGATGATTGAGACATTTAAAGAGGAAATGAATAAATCCCTTAAAGAAATATAGGAAAATACAATTAAACAGGTAAAGAAAATAAATAAAATTCTGAGAGACCTGAAAGAGGAAAATAGAAGCAAGAAAATACAAACTGAGGGAATCCTGAAGATGGAAAACATAGGGAAAAGAACAGGAATACTGGATGTAGCATCACCAACAGAATACTGGAAATTGAAGAATCTCAGGCACAGAGCATACAGTAGAAGAAATTGTGACAACAGTCAAAGAAAATGTTAAATCTAAAGAACTCCTGATACAAAACAGCCAAGAAAATTTGGATACTTTGAAAAGACCAAACCTAACAATAGGAATAGAAGGGGAAGTGTCTCAGCTCCAAAGCCCAGAAAATATTTTCCTCAAAATCATAGAAGAAAACTTTCCCAACCTAAAGACAGAAATGCCCTATAAACATACAAGAAGCTTATATAACCCCAATTATATTGAACAAGAAAAGAAAATCCCGTCACCACATAATAATTAAAACACAATATCTACAAAACAAAGAAAGAAAATTAAACCAGCAAGGGACAAAGGTCAGGTGGTCAGGTAACATACAAACGCAGACCTATCAGAATTACACAGAGACTCTAAGAGCTTGAAGGGCCTGGCCAGATATTTTGCAATCTCAAAAAACCACAGATGCCAACCTAAACTACAATACTTGGCAAAACACTGAATCACCATAGTTGGCGGTAACAAGATATTTCAAGACAGATTCAAATTCAAACAATATCCATCCACAAATCCAGCCCTATAGAAAGTACTAGAAGGAAAACTCCAACCCAACAAGAATAACTGCATCCAAGAAAACATAGGAAATAAGTAATTCCATACAGCAACAAAAAGGGAGGCACACACACACACACACATACACACACACAACCCAACATCAAAATAACAGGAAATAATAATAACTGCTTATTAATATCTCACAACATTAAGGGACTAAATTCCTTATAAAAAGACACAGGCTAACAGAGTGTATATAAAAACAGGATCCATCATTCTACTGCCTATAAGAAACAAACCTTAGCAATAAATATACACATTACCTCAGAGTAAATGCCTGGAAAAACAGTTTCCAAGCAAACTGACCCAAGAAACAAACTGTAGTACCCATTCTAATACCCAATAAAGTAGATTTTCAACCAAAATTAATTAAAAAAAACAGGGAAGGACACTTCATATTCATCAAAGGAAAAATTTACCCAGCAGGCATCTCAATTCAGAACATCTATAGCACAAACACAAGGGCACCCACATTTCTAAAAGAAACATTGCTAAAACTTAAATCATACACTGAACCCCGCAGACTCATAGTGGGGAGACTTCAATACTGCACTCTCACCAATGAACAGGTCATCCAGACAAACTTAAACAAAGAAATAATCAAAGTAGCATGCATCATTAGTCAAATGGATCTAGCAGACACCTATAGAATATTTCACCCAAACACAAAAGAATATACCTCCTCTTCAACACCTAGTGGATCCTTCTCCAAAATTGACTGTAATTACTCAACAGATACAAGAAACTTGAAATTATTATATTTTATAAGATTACGATGGATTAAAGGTGGACTGCAACAACAACAGAAACAACAGAAAGCCTACATCCCCATGAATATTGGACACATCTCTGCTCAATGATCTCTGGATCAGGAAAGAAAGAAAGAAATTAAAGACTTTCTAGAATTCAATGAAAATGAAGGAACAACATACCCAAATTTGTGGACATAATGAAAGCAGTACTAAGAGAAAAGTTCATAGCACTAAATGTCTCCATAAAGAAATTATAAAGTTCTCATACCAGCAATGTGAAAGTCCTCCTGCTGGAAAGGAAGAAGTCAAAATATCACTATTTGCAGATGATATCATAGTATACTTAAGTGATCCCAAAAATTCCACCAGAGAATTCCTACAGCTGATAAACAACTTCAGCACAGTGGCTGGATATAAAATTAACTCAAATTTATCAGTAGCCTCCCTCTACTCAAAGGATAAATGTGCTGAGAAAGAAATTAGAAAAAAAAAAACACCCCTCACAATAGTCATAAATAATATAAAATAACTTGGTGGGACTTTCAAGCAAGTGAAAGATCTATATGACAAGAACTTCAAGTCTCTGAATAGAGAAATAAAGAAGACCTCAGAAGATGGAAAGATTTCCCATGCTCATGGATTGGCAGGATTAATATAGTAAAAATGAGCATCTTGTCAAAAACAATCTACAGATTCAATGCAATCCCCACCAAAATTCCAACTCAGTTCTTCATAGAGTTAGAAAGAGCGATTCTCAAATTCATTTGGAATCACAAAAAGTCCAGGATAGCAAAAACTATTTTCAACAATAAAAGAACATCTAGGGCAATTACCATTGATGACCTATACTATAGAGCTGTACTATAAAGCAATAGTGATAAAAAGTGCATGATATTGGAACAAAGACAGGTAGATCAATGGACTAGAACTGGAGACCCAGAAATGAATTCACACACCTATGGACACTTGATCTTTGACAAGCTCTATGTACTGGCTAGGTTTGTGTCAACTTGACACAGCTGGGTTATCACAGAGAAGGAGCTTCAGTTGGGGAAATGCCTCCATGAGATCTAGCTGTGAGGCATTTTCTCAATTAGTGATCAAGGGGGAAGGGACCCTTGTGGGTGGTGCCATCTCTGGGCTGGCAGTCTTGGGTTCTATAAGAGAGCAGGCTGAGCAAGCCAG
>LR753364.1:1236573-1276752 GCA_902729485.2 Mus minutoides | reverse complement strand
TTCCTTCTGGTGGCTCCAGAGGCTGGGATTCCTTCTGGTGGCTCCAGCCCAGCGACACTTGGGCACAAACTAGGCAAATCCTAGCACACCCAGGATCTTGGAATCACTGAGACCAGTCTACACAGGAGGGCATGTGGGTGGCAGAAGCAACAGAGCTTCTTGGAAAGGGTCCCTTTCAGCCTATATCCTCAACCAGGAGGTAGAGCTGAGACCCAGACTCCTGGGCAAACTTGCCAGAGGAGAGTCAGCCTCCAGGGAAGGCTTTGACCTCAGGACTCAGGAAGTGGATCTCAGCTCCAGAATTCTGGGCACCTTCCCTGCAAGAGGAGAGCTTGCCTGCAGAGAGTGACCTGACCATTGAGACTCAGGAGAGAGTTTAACACCCAGGAGTACTGACAGAGGCTAACAGAATCACAGGAGGAACAGGCTACAGCCAAAGACAGCTAGAACATCTAACACGAGAGATTACCAGATGGCGAAAGGCAAAGGTAAGAATCTTACTAACAGAAACCAAGACCATTGGGCATCATCAGAACCCAGTTCGTCCACTACAGTGAGTCCTGGATAGCCCAACATACCCGAAAAGCAAGATTCCGATTTAAAATGATATCTCATGATGCTGGTAGAGGATTTTAAGAAGGGTGTTAATAACTCACTTAAAGAAATACAGAACACTGCTAAACAGGTAGAAGCTACAATATACAACAAACCAGTAGCCAACATCAAACAAAATTGAGAAAAACTTGAAACAGTCCCACTGAAATCAGGGACTACACAAGGCTGCCCACTTTCTTCCTACCTATTGAATATAATACTTGAAATCCTAGCCAGAGGAATTCAACAACAAAAGTAGATCAAGGGGATACAAATTGGAAAGGAAGAAGTCAAAATGTCACTATTTGCAGATGATATATCATAGTATATATAAGTGACCCTAAAAGTTCCACCAGAGAACTCCTAAACCTGATAAACAGCTTCAGTGAAGTAGCTGGATATAAAATTTACTCAAACAAATCAGTGGCCTTTTTCTACACAAAGGATAAACAGGCTGAGAAAGAAGTTAGGGAAACAACACCCTTCACAATAGTCACAAATAATATAAAATACCTTGGTGTGACTTTAATGAAGGAAGTGAAAGATCTGTATGACAAGAACTTCAAGTCTCTCAAGAAAGAAATTGAAGAAGATCTCAGAAGATGGAAAGATCTCCCATGCTCATGGATTGGCAGGATTAATATAGTCAAAATGGCTATTCTGCCTAAAGCAATCTATAGATTCAATGAACCCTCATCAAAATTCCAACTCAATTCTTCTCTGAGTTAGAAATAGCAAATTGCAAATTCATCCGGAATAACAAAAACCCTAGGATAGCAAAAACTCTTCTCAACAATAAAAGAACCTCTGGGGGAATCACCATGTCTCACCTCAATCTGTACTACAGAGCAATTGTGGTAAAAACTGCATGGTATTGGTACAGTGACAGACAGGTGTACCAATGGAATAGAATTGAAGATGCATTAATGAACCCACACACCTATGGTCACTTGATCTTTGACCAAGGAGCTAAAATCATCCAGTGGAAAAAAGACAGCATTTTCAACAAATGGTACTGGCTTAACTGGCATTTATCATGTAGAACAATGTGAATTGATCCTTCTTTTCTCCTTGTACAAAGCTCAAGTCTAAGGGGATCAAGGAACTCCACATAAAACCAGAGACACTAAAACTTACAGAGGAGAAATAGAGGAAAAGCCTCAAAGATATGGGCACAGGGGAACAATTTCTGAACAGAACATCAATGGCTTGTGCTTTAAGATCTGGAATTGACAAATGGGACTTCATAAAATTGCAAAACTTCTGCAAGGCAAAAGAGACTGTCAATAAGACAAAAAGGCCACCAACAGATTGGGAATGGATTTTTACCAATCCTAAATCTGATAGGGAACTGATATCCAATATATACAAAGAGCTCAAGAAGCTGGACTCCAGAAATTTAAACAACCCCTTTTAAAAAATGGGGTAGAGAGCTAAACAAAGAATTCTCAACTGAGGAATACTGAATGTTTGAGAAGTACCAAAAAAAAAAAAAAAAAAAAAAAAAAGTTCAACATCCTCAATCAGCACAGAAATGCAAATCAAAACCACCATGAGATTCTACCTAACACCAGTCAGAATGGCTAAGGTCAAATATTCAGGTAACAGCAGATGCTGGTGAGGATGTGGAGAAAGAGGAACACTCCTCCATTGTTGGTGGGATTGCAAGCTGGTACAACCACTTTGGAAATCAGTCTGGTGGTTGCTCAGAAAATTGGACAAAGTATTACCAGAAGATCCAGCAATACCTCTCCTGGGCATATACCCAGAAATTGTTCTATCTTGTAATAAGTACACATGCTCCTCTATGTTCATAGCATCCTTATTTATAATAGCTAGAAGCTGGGAAGAACCCAGATGTCCCTCAACAGAGTAATGAATACAGAAAATGTGGTACATTTACACAATGGATTACTACTCATGTATTAAAAACAATAAATTTATGAAATTCCTAGGCAAATGGATGTATCTGGATGATATCATCCTGAGTGAGGTAACCCAATCACAAAAGAACTCACATGATATGCACTCACTGATAAGTGGATATTAGCCCAGAAACTTAGAATACCCAAGATACAATTTGCAAAACACTTAAAACCCAGAAAGAAGGAAGACCAAAGTGTGGATTCTTTGTCCCTCCTTAGAATGGCGAACAATATACCCATGGAAGTTCTTACAGAGACAAAGTTTGGAGCTGAGATAGAAGAAAGAACCATTTAGAGACTGCCTCACTTGGGGATCCTTACCACAATCAGCCACTAAACACAAACACTATTGCACATTGCAGCAATATTTTGCTGACATGACGCTGATATAGCTTTCTCTTGTGAGCATATGCCAGTGCCTGGCAAATACAGAAGTGGATGCTCACAGTCATCTATTGGATGGAACACAGGGTCCCCAATGGAGGGGCTATAGAACATATCCAAGGAGCTGAAGGGGTCTGTAACCCTATAGGAAGAACAGCAATGTGAATTAACCAGTACCCCCTGAGCTCGTGTCTCTAGCTGCATATGTAGAAGTAGATGGCCTAGTTGGCCATCATTAGGAGAAGAGGCCTTTGGTCTTGCAAAGATTATATGCCCCAGTACGGGGGAATGCCAGGGCCAGGAAGTTGGAGTGGATGAGTTGGGTAGCAGGTGGTAGGAAGGTATAGGGGACTTTTGAGATAGCATTTGAAATGTAAATGAAGAAATTATCTAATAAAAAGATAAAAAAATAATAAAAATAAAAACAATGACTTCACAAAACTCACATGCAAGTGGATGGATCCTGGATGAGGTAACTCAGTCAGAAAAGAACATACATGGTATAGACTCACTGATAAGTGGATATTAGGCAAAGAGCGTGGAATACCCATGATACTCTTGAACGACATGAAGCTCAAGAGGAAAGACAACCAAAGAGTGAATGCTTCAGTCCTACATAGAAGGGAAAATAATATTATCAATGAAAGTACAAGATGGGAAGCACTTGAGAAGAAGAGAGAAGAGTGAGGGTAAAAAGAGTGGCAGAATCAGGTATGGGAGGAGATGGAGTAGATTTGCAGAAGGTCAGAGGTGTTTAGCAATTGGGGATGGAGAACTGGTGGTAGCAACCAAAAAGTCCCAGATGCTAGTAAAGCAAGTGACTACAAGGACTCCATGGGGATGTCGTTAGCTGAAATACCCCACAAATGGGAGCGAGAATCATTGAGACCATATGCAGAGGTTAGGCATAGTCCCCTGGTTGAGGGATGGAGCCACCTACCCATCTCCAAACTTTTAACCCATAATTGCTCCTTTCTAAACAAGATACAGGGACAATGAGTGGAACAGAGACTAAAGGAAAGGCCATCCAGAGACTGCCACACCTGGAGATCCATCTCACATGCAGCCAGCAAACCCAGACACTATTGCTGATGCCAAGAAGTGCTTGCAGACAGGTGCCTAATACAGCTGCCTCCCAAGAGGTTCTGCCAAATCCTGACCAGTACAGATATGGATGCTGAAAGTCAACCATAGGACTGAGCAGAGGAACCCCAATGGAAAAGTTAGGGGAAGGACTGAAGGAGCTAAAAGGGCCTTATCTGGCATCAATGTGAGGGTATGCCCTTGGTCCTTTGAAGGCTTGCTGCCCCAGTGTAGAGGAATGTTAGAGCAGTGAGGGAGGGAGGAGTGGATGGGTGGGTTGTGGGAGCACCCTCATAGAAGAAGTCTAGGGGTGGATGGGATGGGGGTGTGCAGAGGGGAAAGTGGGAAAGAACATAACTTGAAATGTAAACAAATAAAATATCTTTTTTTTTTAAAGTACCCCTGAAAGCTCTGGAAAAAAGGAAGCAAGTACACCAAAGAGGAATAGAAGGCAGGAAACAATCAAATATGGCTTAAATCAATCATCTTTAAACACAGAAAACAATGTACAAAAATTGATGAAGCCATGTACTGGTTCTTTGCAAAAATCAACAAGATATACAAACCCTTAGTCAAAACAACCAAAAGAGAAGAGAGAGAGAAAGAGAGAGAGAGAGAGAGAGAATACCCAAATAAACAAAATCAGAAATGAAATGGGAGACATTACAACAGACACTCACCAAATTCAAAGTATCTTTAGGTCTTACTTCAAAAGCTTGTACTCCATAAAACTGGAAAATCTTAATGAAATGGACAGTTTTCTAGATACATACAACTAAATCAAGATCAGGAAAACTATTTGAACATCCATATATCCTTTAAAGAAATAAAAGCAGGAATTAAGGATTAGTGAGTATTTGCCCAGAAGCTCAGAATACCCAATATACAATTTGCAGAACACATGAAACTCAAGAAGAAGGAAGACCAAAGTTTGGATACTTTGATTCTTCTTAGAATGGGGAACAAAGTACCTATGGAAGGAGTCACAGAAACAAAGTTCGGAGCAGAGACTGAAGGAATGACCATCCAGAGACTGCCCTACCTAGGGATCCATGCCATAAATAACCACCAAACCCAGACACTATTGCTGATGCCAACAAGATCTTTCTGACAGGAGCCTGATAAAGTTTTCTCCTGAGAGGCTCTGTCAGTGCCTGACTAATACAGTAGTGGATGCTCACAGCCATCCATTGGATAGTGCACAGGGTCCCCAATGAAGGAGCTAGAGAAAGTACCCAAGGAACAGAGCGGGTTTGCAGCCCCTTAGGAGGAACAACAATATGAACTAATCAGTAACCTCAGAGCTCCCTGTGACTAAACCAGGAATCAAAGAAAACACACAGAGGGACTCGTGGCTCTAGTTGCATATGTAGCAGAGGCCTAGTTAGTCATCAATGGGAGTAGAGGTCCTTGGTCCTGTGAAGGTTCTATGTTTCAGTATGGGGAAATGCCAGGGCCAGGAAGCAGTAGTGGGTGGGTTGGGGAGCAGGCAGAGGGGGGAGAGGATAGGGGTTTGGGGGAGGGGAAAATAGGAAAGGGGATAACATTTGAAATGTAAATAAAAATATATCTAATAAAAAAACAAAATCAACAAAAAGAAAGAAAGAAAAGAAAAGAAAACAGAAAAGAAAATAAGTAGAAGCAGGAATTAAACATCTCCCAAACAAAACAAACAAACAAACAAACAAACAACCCAGGTTCAGTGGTTTTAGTACAGAATTCTACCAGACTTTCAAAGAGGATCTAATACTTATACTCCCAAAACTATTACACAAAATAGAAACAGAAGGAACACTGCTAAACTCATTCTATGAATGAGTTTATATCTAAACCATTCTATGAATGGTTTATATCTAAACCACACAAAGACTCAACAATGAAGAGAACTTCAGACAGATTTCTCTTATAAACATTGATATAAAAATGAACAATAAAGTACTTACAGACTGAACTGCAGAAAACATTAAAAAACAACATCTGTCATTATCAAGTAGGCTTCATTCCAGAGATGTAGGGATGGTTTAATATACAACAAACAAACAAACAAACAAAACAACAACAACAACAACAAAAAACCCACCCACATGATCATCTCATTCAATGCTGAAAAAGCCTTTGACAAAAATCTAACAACCTTTCATGTTAAATGTGTTAGAGAGATAAGGGACACAAGGCACATACCTAAATATAATCAAAACAATACACAGCAAGTCAATAGCTAACAGCAAGCTAAATGGAGAGAAACTTAAATCAATTCCACTAAAAACAGGGACAAGACAAGGCTTCCCACGCTCTCCCTATCTACTCAATATAGTACCTGAAGTTCTTGACAGAGTAGTAAGACAACTAAAGTAGTTGAAGGATAACAAACTGAAAGAAAAGATGTCAAACTCTCACTAGTTCTGGATGATATACTAGTATACATAAGCAACCCCCAAAATTCTACCAGAGAACTCCTATAGCTGACAAATATCTTCAACAAAGTGGTTGGATTCAAAATTAACTCAAAGGAATCAGTAGCCCTCCATTGCGCAAATGATAAATGGGCTGAAAAAGAAATTAGGGAAACAACAGTCTTTACAATAGCTATGAATAATGTAAAATAAGTTGATGTTACTCTAACCAAAAAACTGAAATACCTGTGTAACAAGAACTTCAAGTCCTTGAAAAAAGAAATTGAAGAAGATATCAGAAGATGGAAAGATATCTAATGCACATGGATGGACAGGATTAACATAGTAAAAATGACCTTCTTTCCAAAAAGCAATCTATAGATTCAGTGCAATCCCCATCAAAATTACAAGATTTTTGTAGACCTTGAAAGAGCAATTCTAAATTTCATATAGAAAAATAAAAAACCCAGGATAGTCAAAAACAAACCCCCAAAATAGAAGAACTTCAGGAGGAATCACCATCCCTGACTTCAAGCTGTAATACAGAACAATAGTGATAAAAACTGTATGGTATTGGTACAGAAACAGACACACTGATCAATAGATTTGAACTGAAGACAAGTCCATGCACCTATGAACACTTGATTTTTTAAAACGAAACCAAAAACCATATAATAGAAAAAAGAAGAAGAAATCATCTTTGACATATAGTGCTAGTCTAACTAGGAGTCTACATGTAGAAGAATGAATATAGGTCCATATTTATCAACGTACACAAAACTGAAGTCCAAGTTGATCAAGAATCTCAACATTAAACTGATGCACTAAATCTCAGAAAGAAAGAAAGAAAGAAAGAAAGAAAGAAAGAAAGAAAGAAAGAAAGAAAGAAAGAAAGAAAGATACTTGAATAAATTGGCACAAGAGAAAATTTCCTGAACAGGACACCAATTGCTCAGGCTCTAAGATCAACAACTGATAAATGGGACCTCATGAAACTTCAAAATTTCTGTAAAGCAAAGGACACTGTCATTAAGACAGATGGCAGCTTACAGATTCAGAAAACATTCTTCACCAACCATACATCTGACAGAGGACTGATATCCAAAATTTATTTTTAAAAAACTGAAGAAATTAAATATCAACAACTCAAGTAACCCAATTAAAAAATGGGGTAAAGAATTCTCAATAGAGGAATCTCAAATGACCTAGATGCACTTAAATAAATTTTCAAAGTCCTTAGTCATCTGGGAAATGCAAATCAAAACAACTCTGAGATTCCATCTTATATCGGTGTAAGAATGGCTAAGATTAAAAATCTCAAGAGATAGCACATGCTGGCAAGGATGTAGAGCATGAGGAACACTTCTTCACTACTGGTGGGAGTGCAAAATTGTAAAACCACTTTGGAAGTCAATTTGGTGGTTTCCCAGAAAATTGGGAATAGTTTTACCTCAAGACTCAGTTATACCACTCCTAGGCATATACCCAAAAGATGTTCCACAGACATTTGCTCAACTGTGTTCATTGCAGCTTTACTCTTAATAGAAAACAACCTAGTTTTCTCTCATCAGAGGGATGGATACAGAAAATATGGTACAACTACACAATGGAATACTATTCAGCTATTAAAAATAAAGGCAAAATGAATTTTGCAGGCAAATGGATGGATCTTGAGAATATCATCATGAGTGAGGTAAGCCAGTCTCAAAAGGACATGCATGGATTCCAAATTTGGAGTCTACTGGTTCTTGCACATATAGAGTGCTCAAACACCCAGATTCACATACATATTAATAAATTCAAAAAACTCTAAAAGACTATTAAAATCCTCTAGGCATCCTGGTCTACATAGCAACTTCCAAATTAGCAAGGACTATACAGTGATACTCTGTCTCAAAGGGAAAAAAAAAGAAATTTCATTATTTTTTCCCACATTTTTTATTAGATATTTTCTTCATTTACATTTCAAATACTATACCAAAAGTTCCCTATACCCTCTTTCCTGCCCTCCTCCCCTACCCACTCACTCCCAGTTCTTGGCCCTGGTGTTCCCCTGTACTATGGCATATAAAGTTTGCTACACCAATGATATGGCATATAAAGTTTGCTACACCAATGATGGCCGACTAGGCCATCCTCTGCTACATATGCAACTAGAGACACAAGCTCTGGGGGGCTCTGGTTAGTTCATATTGTTGTTCTACCTATAAGGTTGCAGACCCCTTCAGCTCTTGGGTACTTTCTCTAGCTCCTATATTGGGGGCCCTGTGTTCCATCCTATAGATGACTGTGAGCATCCACTTCTGTATTTGCCAGGCACTGGCAAAGCCTCACAGGAGACCGAGTGGCAGAGGACAACATGCAGATCTTCATGAAGACCCTGACGGGCAAGACCATCACTCTTGAGGTCGAGCCCAGTGACACCATCAAAAATGTTAAGGCCAAGATCCAAGACAAGGAAGGCATCCCACCTGACCAGCAGAGGCTGATATTCGCGGGCAAACAGCTGGAAGATGGCCATGCCCTGTCCAACTACAACATCCAGAAAGATTCCACCTTGCACCTGGTGCTACGTCTGCGTGGTTGCATCATTGAGCTCTCCCTTCATCAGCTTGCCCAGAAGTACAACTGTGACAAGATGATCTGTCACAAGTGCTACGCACCTTTGTGCAGTCAACTGTCTCAAGAAGTGAGGCCATACCAACAACATGTGTCCCAAGAAGAAGTTCAAATAAACCTGGGGTCATACCTGGCCTGTAACCTAGGGACCAAATAAAGTCCCCTTCCATCAACTGGAAAAAATGTTTTCATTATTTTTAAGTTATATATAATAAGCTTATAAAGGCACCAATAAAATAAACCTAGAAATATCAATAGTTTTAAAATCTTGAATTAACTTTTAGCACAGTTTAACTCAGTTTCCTGGGGACTAATTTCTAATTAACCTCCCTAACTCACCTTATATATAAGATAATTTACACAGAACAAAGCAGGCAAGCATTTAGTAAGGACTTACAGGGGCCATGCTTTGAAACATCTTTCTGTTTCAATACCAGCTCTTTCAACAGCAGGGAATTTAATTCCAAACCCACCAGACTTAGGAAATTTCAATCACAGTCACTTTGAGAGTGGATCCCTGCCTTTATGGTCTTGGATTGATTAATGGATTGATGTATACAACCTAGTTCTACAAACATAAAAAGGGCCTTTCCATATCCATGTCACTGTGTTGGCCTGCAAGGACAGCTGATCCTGTCTGGCACCAGTCCCTGGGATTTCTGCAGTCTGAAAGCCAGAAATGTTAGAATGCTTCTTCAGAAATGCAGGCAGTCCCTGAGGAACTGCACCCCTGTGCAGAAGGATAGAAGCACAGGGATTTGACAGCTGAGATGGCTGGCACATGTGCCTGCCCTTAACTTCTTCTGGAACTCCACCCCATAAAGCACATTCTGTTTCCACTCACACACTGCATCTACTTCTAAGCTTACCCAGGAAGATGAGAAGAGTCTGTTTCTGAGGAACCCCAGAAATGTGTAAGAACATGAGAAGCTGAATATTTTCTTGGATCAGAAAAGTAAAAATCACATCGGGGAAAAAAAGCACAATAGCTTCCATTCTTTCTGCTGTGAGAAAAAAGAAAATAAAATGCCAACTCATTGTATTTTCCTTCTAAATTTTCAGTTTCCATCTCAGCCTTCAATTCAATCACTCATTACATTGGAATTATTGGTCTGAGTTCCCAGTACATTTCTTTGAACTCTAGTCACCACAAAATTTCTAAATCAAGTATTTGATCCCCCCCTTCACACTACACTGTACATTTTAAGTTAAATAAATTATTTGATCTTGTAACATCACAAAGACTAGTATGTGAAGATTACAAGGTCATTGAAAATTTTAAAGTATTTTAATATGTAATTGGTTAGCAGAATAACCAGGGCTTCCCTCCTCCAACCTTGGATATGGCCTGATTCTTCCTAAACCATTGCTCTTAAATTATATACTACTAAAGAGACATGGGTTTAATAGACAGCCGGTTTCTGGAGTCAAAATTGTCCAAACAACTCGGTTCCTTCAAAACATTCTTTTCTGTTTATAACTAAAAGAAATGTTGGATAGATAAGATTGTTTTTGAGTAGTATTCCATTGTGTAAATGAACCACATTTTCTGTATCCATTCTTCTGTTGTGGGATGTCTGGGTTGTTTCCAGTTTCTGGCTATCACAAGTAAGGCCACTATGAACATATTGGAACATGTGCCCCTGTGGCATGGTGGGGCATCTTTTGGGTATATTCCCAAGAATGGTATATACCCATTCTTGGTATAGCTGGGTCTTCAGGTAGATCTATTTCCAATTTTTTTTGTGGAACCTCCAGATTGATTTCCAGAGTGGTTGTACCAGTTTGCAATCCCACAATGAACTACTCAGCTATTAAGAATGAGGACATCACGCGTTTTGCAGGCAAATGGATGAAACTAGAAAATATCATCCTGAGTGATGTAACTCAGATCCAAAAGGACATGTATGGTATATACTCATTAATAAGTGGATATTAGCCAAAAAAGTACAGAATACCCAGGATGCAATTCATAGAACTCAAGAAGTTTAACAAGGCAAAGGGCCCAAGTGAGTATGCCTTGATTCCACTTGGGAAGGAGAAGAAAACAATAAATGGGGGGGGGGTGTAAATGGAGGGAGGGACCTGGGTAGGAAAAGGGACAGAGAGGGGAAGAGGGAGAACATGACCACATATTGGGGGGGACAGTACTGAAGCCCTGAGAGCCAGCAGAAAGAATGGAAACAGGCTACCTCATGAGGCAGGAGGTAGGGGAACTATCTAGAGTGGACCAGAAACCCGGAAGGTGAGAGATTCTCAGGACTCAAAGAGAGGGACCTTAGATGAAATGCCCTACAGTGGGGTTAGGGAACTTGTAGAGTCCACCTCCAGTGGAAAGACAGGGCATCAAGTAGAGAAATGGGGTTGCCATTCCATAGTCAAAAACTCTGACCCAGAATTATTCTGGTCTCAAAGAACTGCAGGGTCAAAAATTGTGAAGAACCTGAGGGAAAGGAGGTGCAGTGACAGGCCCAAATTGAGATCTAGTCTAATGGAAAGCCCCAAGGCCTGACACTATTACTGATGCTATGGTGTGCTTACAAACAAGAGTCTAGCCCTACCTAAGACCGAACAAGCAGCTGAAAGAGATGCAGATATTTACACCCAACCAATGAACAGAAGTTGGTGACCCTTGCTGTTGAATTAGGGAAAATATGAAAGAAGCTGAGGATGTGGGAAACCCCATAGGAAGACGAGCAGTCTCAAGTAACCTGGACTCCTGAGATTTCTCAGACATTGAGCCACCAACCAGGCAGCATACACCAGCTGACATGAGGCCCCCAACACAAATACAGCCAGTTCTTCTGGGTCTAGACTCAGTGAGAGAAGATGTACCTAACCCTCAAGAGACTTGAGGCTCCAGGGAGAAGGGAGGTCTGATGGGGTAGATGTGGGGGTATGGGGACATACTCCTAGAGATGTGAGCTGGGGGGTGGGTGGGAGGTATGGGATGTGGAAGAGTCAGAGGGCAGACCAGAAGGGGAATAAAACCTGGACTGTGAAAAAATACTAAAGAATAAGAGAAAAGAGACTGTTCGGCGTTTGTCCATATTGATAATGGTTTTGAAAGTCAGGACTATTTTAAAGGAAAGATGCTTTTGTAAAGCATTATAATTTGATTTTACACCATATATTTAAGAACTAAATTATAGTTACTATAATTGTGGAGTACCAGAAAGCTATGTGCAGTTTTCAAAATCAGGATCACTAGATCCTACCACAACATCTTGGCTTTTGTGTGATGCACAAAACCTGCATCCTCTTGGAGGTAGCACTTACAGTGAGACGTGTCAATTTCCAGCCATGACTTGGTGACAGCATTCTGAATCTGCCTCTCTGAACTTTCAGAGCTCCTATAAAGACTGGCAGTACATCTTCAAAAATATAGGAGAGAAGTAGGAAAGCTGAGCATGAGAACCAGACTATCCAGCCGCTGTCGAGGGACTTGACAAGTCTTTGAGTTTGATTGACCTTGTTTAAGTCCATACAGGTGGAGTAAGTTGCTTGTGCTTAAAGTTCCAAGGTAAATAAATGATCAATGATTTCATCAAGACTATCTATTATTGTCTTTTTTTCAGGGTGATAAGTTCATCTGTATAAATAAATTATATATATATATAATATATGATAGATAATATATAATATGTATATAATATTATATATATCTTTGAATGTGTGGCCAGAAATATGATACTGAAGCTTTAGCAGGTGGAATCATATGCAAAACAGTGGAAGGCCAATACTATTCTCTCATTTTATACAAAGTTAATTCTCTGAGCTTCCCCACAAAACTGGCACGAGTGCAACAATCTTACAGACAGGCATAAACATTACAACAAACTTTCTAGTTAAAAATTTCAATACCTACTTATTACCTCAAAAGGAAAAAGTTTATTTGACGTCCAAATATGAGTGACTATGGCCTAGTCATAGTCTCAGGTTACCTCACAGCTATGCTCTGCCATGAACGTGGTCACATGAGACTTTATTAGTTACAGAACAAAAGAAGTCATAAATCAAGACATTTACCAAATACAGAATGGGAGCCCCAGTAGATGGGAGACAGTAATGTGACCACTGTAGGCTAAAAGTTATCCTGGTGGCAATCTTAGTGTTTGAATTGTTAACAGTATATTTTAACAGTTTTGAAGTCACAGATAGGTCAGACACAGAGGCAAAAAATGGGTGACTTTCACAGGTACAGTCCTGAAAGACAGCAGAATCCCTTGAACACAAGATGGCTAAAGCCAGAAAGAGCAAATGAGCCATGGTCAAATCTCTTAAGAAATCCACTAGCAAAACTTGAAACTTTCGATGCAATTTTTGCCCTATATTAGCAATACTTTACAGTCCACCATTACTTTCTAGCTTTTATAATTTTTCTGTTCTAATTTTTGTCTCCCTTACAAGTTTATGAGCAAAGGAATTAAGATTCCCATGGATTATGTCTTCTTTTTCTCTGCGATGCCCTCTCTTCAGGTGTAGCCTCCTATAGACATCACAAGACACATTTTCTGCTCCATTGAGAATGGTGCACATCCAAGACAATGTTTGTGAGATTATATTTCACAGGGGACTCTGAAGAAATCAGTGATCATGGACACTATGGAACTAACAAGTGCAGATGAAACTCACTTGATGTACAGAAGCAGCATGCATGTCCAAGAGCTAGCAGCAAGTCCCAGCTCCTTCAGAGAATGGATTTGTTCTCAGGAGAATTCTCCTGTTTGCACTGTCTACAAGTAGCAATTCTACTAATAGAACAAATTTGACAAATTTCTTTACTATAGACCCTTCAAAAGAGTGAAATTCCAGGGTTCCTTCTGGTCAGTGTCAGGACTGGGCCACCTTGGGCCCGAACTCAGCAGGCAATCCCACAGTCTTCAGAGGACTCTCTACCCCACAGGCTCCCTAGGATCATTGGTGAGTGGAACACATCATCTGTTCCAGCAGAACCAGAAGTTCCTAGGGACAGCTAGAGCATAAACACTTCAGGAACCCCACTTGACCAGTGGCTCAGGATCCTGCCGGTCAGCACTGGTCTACCTTGGTTTAGGACTCAGCGGACAGCCACATTGTCCCAAAGGAAGTACTACTTTCAGGCACTCTAACATGCCCAGGATCTTAGGATCCCGGGATACCAGGATCCCCAGGGTTTGGTCACATCAGGATCTAAGGATCTCAGAAGAAGCCTGACTGCCAAGAACTCTGACATACCCAGAATCTCAGCATCACAGGATCCCAAAATCACAGGATCACAAAGAAAGCTGAATTCTGAGAAGTTCTGACTCAATTGGGATTATAGGAAGAACAGACTCCAATCATATATATCAAGGGCAGGGAGCCCTTGAGATAATCAGATGGCAGGAGGCAAGCATAAGAACAGAAACAACAGAAAACAAGGTTACTTGGCATCATCAGAATCAAACTCTCTCACCATAGAAAGTCCTGGATACACCATCACACCAGAAAAGCAAGATATGGATCTAAAGTCATTTCTCATGATGATGATGGAGGACTATAAGAAGGACATAAATAACTCCCTTAAAGAAATACAGGAGAACATATCCAAACGGGTGAAAGAAGTGAACAAAACCATCCAGGATCTAAAAGGGGAAGTAGAAACAATGAAGAAAGAAAGAAAGGTAGACAACTCTGGAAATAGAAAACCTAGGAAAGAAGACAGGAGCCATAGATGCAAGCATAACAAACAGAATACAAGAGATAGAAAAGAGAATCTCAGGTGCAAAAGATACCATAGAAAACACTGACACAACAACAATCAAAGAAAATGCAAAATGCAAAAAGATACTAACCAAAACATCCAGGAAATCCAGAACACAATGAGAAGACCAAACCTAAGGATAATAGGTATAGAACAGAAGGAAGATTTCCAACTTAAAGGGCCAGTAAGTATCTTCAACAAAATTATAGAAGATAACTTCCCCCAAATAAAGAGAGAGATGGTCATGAACATACAAAAAGCCTAGAGAACTCCAAATAGACTGGGTGAGAAAAGAAATTCCTCCTGTCACATAAAAATCAAAACACCAAATACACAAAACAAAGAAATAAAATGAAAAGCAGTAAGGGTAAAGGATCACGTAACATATAAATGCAGACCTATCAGAATTACACCTGACTTCTCCACAGAGACGATGAAAGCCAGAAGATCCTGGACAGATGTCATACAGACCCTAATAGAGCACAAATGCCAGCCCAGGCTACTATACCCAGCAAAACTCTCAATTACCATAGACAGAGAAACAAAGGTTTTCCATGACAAAACTAAATTTACACAATATCTTTCCACAAATCCAACCCTTCAAAAGATATTAAAGGGAAAACTCCAAAACAGAGAGGGAATCTAAGCCCTAGAAAAACCAAGAAAGTAATTGTCTTTCAACAACCCCCCCCCCCAAAAAAAATATAGCCACATGAACAAAATTCCAACTCTAACAACAAAAATAACAGGAAGCAACAATGACTTTTCCTTAATATCTCTTAGTATCAATGGGATCAATTCCCCAATAAAAATGATATAGACTAATAGACTGGTTAAATAAACAGGACCCAACATTTTACTGCATACAAGAAAGCCACCTCAGTGACAAGACAGTCACTACCTCAGAGTAAAAGGCTGGAAAACAATTTTCCAAACAAATGTTCTCAAGAAACTAGCTGGAGTAGCCATTCTAATATTAAATAAAATAGACTTTAAAACCTAATGTTATAAAAAAAGATAAAGAGGGACTCTTCATACTCACCCCTCCAAAAAAAACCTAACAAGATGTGGTGTCCCTTCTCCACCAAAATAGTTGGTGCAATGACCAGAGCCGTGCCGCACCCAATGGCATTCATTGTCTTGTTAACTAGGCTAAGAGAGCCTAGTACCCCTACAGCAGGTTCTGCAAGTCTTCCAGGTCACCCGGCTCCGCCCAGCCCACCTGCACAAACCTGCGAGATCTCACGATATCTCAGACTTCCCGCCAAACTCCAGAAGGCCTGCGCAGAAGACTGGGCTTCCCCTCTCCCCCCCCCCCCCAGTGCCTTTGATTCAATAAACAGTTGCCTTGAGCAGAACCCCAGCCTTGGCCACATTCTTTTCCCCTTCCCCTATCTCATTACATCTCCGGACTGTTCCATCCAGGGAACCCAAATCTGTGAATGTAGGGGTTACTGCTGGTCGGGCCCCCACAACAAGATGAACTCTCAGTTCTGAACATCTATGTTCCAAATGCAAGGGCATCCATATTCATTAAAGAAACTTTAGTAAAGCTTAAAACACACATTGCATCACACACAATAATTGTGGGAGAATTCAACATACCACTGTCATCAATGAACAGATCCTAGAAACAGAAACTAAACAAAGATACAGTGAAAGTAACAGTAGTTATGAAAGAAATGGATTTAACAGATATCTATAGAATATTTTACCCTAAAACAAAAGGATATAACTTTTTCTCAGCATCTCATGGTACCTTCTCCAAAATTGACCATATAATTGGTCACAAAACAGGCCTCAAGAAATACAAAAATATTGAAATAATTCCATGCAACCTATCAGATCACCACAGACTAAGGATGATCTTCAATAACAACATAAATAATAGAAAGCCAGCATTCACGTGGAAGCTGAACAATACTCTACTCAATGATAACTTAGTCAAGGAAGAAATAAAGAAAGAAATTAAAGACTTTTTATAGTTTAATGAAAATGAAACCACAACATACCCAAACTTATGGGACACAATGAAAGCAGTTCTAAGAGGAAACTCATAGGTATGAGTTCCTCCACAGGAATCTGGAAAGAGAATACACGAGCAGCTTGACAACATACCTAAAACTCTAGATCAAAAGGAAGCAAATTCACCCAGAAGTAGATGGCAGAAAATAATCAAACTCAAGGCTGAAATTAACTAAATGGAAACAAAAAGAAGTATGTAAAGAATCAACCAAACCAGGAGCTGGTTCATTGATAAAATCAGCAAGAGAGACAAACCCTTAGCTAGACTAACTAGAGAGAACAGGGACAGTATCCTAATTAACAAAATCAGAAATGAAAAGAGAGACATTACAATAGAATCTGAGGAAATCCCAAAAATCATTAGGTCCTATCACAAAAGCCTATACTCAAACAACTGGAAAACCTGGCTTAAGGGGTCAATTTTATAGACAGATATCAGGAACCAAAGTTAAATCAGGATCAGATTAATGATCTAAACAGTCCCATAGCTCGTAAAAAAATAGAAGCAGTCATTAATAATCTCCCAACCAAAAAAAGTCCAGGACCAGATGGGTTTAGTGCAGAGTTCTATCAGACCTTCAAAGAAGACCTAAATTCAATTCTCCTCAAACTATTCCACAGAATAGAAACAGAAGGTACTCTATCCAATTCAGTCCATGAACTGCAATTACTCTTATACCTAAACCACACAAAGACCCAACTAAGAAAGGGAACTTCAGATCAATTTCCCTTGTGAATATCAATGCAAAAATACTCAATAAAATTCTCACAAATCAAACCCAAGCGTACATCAAAGCAATCATCCATCATGATCCAGGGATGCAGGGATGGTTCAATATACAGTAATCCATCAATGGTATCTACTATATAAACTAAATGAAAGAAAAAAAAAAACAACACATGATCATCTCCTTAGATGCTGAGAAAACATTTGACAAAATCCAAAATGAGTTCATGATAAAAGTCATGGAAAGATCAGGAATTCAAGGCCCATACATAAACATAATAAAAGCAACATACAGCAAACTAGTAGCCAACATCAAAGTAAATGGAGAGAAACTAGAAGCAATCCCACTAAAGTCAGGGACTAGACAAAGCTTCCCATTTTCTCCCTACCTATTCTATATAGTACTTGAAGTCCTAGCCAGAGCAATTAGACAACAAAAGGAAAACAATTTTCCAAACAAATGTCACCCTAAAAATTCCACCAGAGAACCCCTAAACCTGATAAACAACTTCAGTGAAGCAGCTGGATACAAAATTAACTCAAACAAATCAGTGGCCTTTATCTACACGGATAAACAAGTTGAGATAGAAATTATGGAAAGAACACCCTTCAAAATAGTCAAAAATAATATAAAATACCTTGGTGTAACTCTATCTAAAGAAGTGAAGAATCTGTAAAATAAGAACTTCAAGTCTCTGAAGAAAGAAATTGAAGAAGATCTCAGAAGATGGAAAGATCTTCCATGTTCATATATTGGCAGGATTAATATAGTAAAAATGGCTATCTTGCTGAAAGCAGTCTACAGATTCTATGCAATCTCCATCAAAATTCCAACTCAATTCTTCACAGTTAGAAAGGGCAATTTGCAAATTCATCTGGAATAACAAAAAACCTAGGATAGCAAAAACTATTCTCAACAAAAAAAGAATCACTGGTAGTATCACCATCCTTGATCTCAAGCTGTACTACAGAGCAATTGTGATAAAAAACTACATGGTATTGGTACAGTGAAAGACACGTAGATCAATGGAATAGAATTGAAGACCTTAGAAATGAACCCACACACCTATGGTAACTTGATCTTTGACAAAGTAGCTAAAATCATCCAGTGGAAAGAAGACAGCATTCTTAACAAATGGTCCTGGCTCAACTGGCAGTTAGCATGTAGATGAATGTGAATTGATCCATTTTTATCTCCTTGTACAAAGCTCAAGTCTAAGTGGATTAAGGAACTCCACATAAAACCAGAGACACTGAAACTAATAGAGGAGAAAGTGGCGAAGAGCCTCGAAGGTATGGGCACAGGGGAAAAATTCCTGAACAGAATAGCAATGGCTTGCACTGTAAGATTGAGAATGGACAAATGGGACCTCATAAAATTGCCAAGCTTCTATAAGGCAAAGAACACTGTCAATAAGACAAAACAGCAACCATCCAATTGGGAAAATGTATTTACCAATCCTAAACCCGATAGGGGCTAATATCCATTATATATAAAAAACTCAAGAAGTCGGACTCTAGAAAACCAAATAACTCTTTTTAAAATGTACAGAGTTAAACAAAGAATTCTCAACTGAGAAAAACTGAATGGCTGAGAAGCACCTAAAAAAATGTTCAACATCCTTAATCATCAGGGAAATGCAAATCAAAACAAACCTGAGATTCCACCTCTCACCAGTCAGAGTGGCTAAGATCAAACTTCAGGTGAGAGCAAATAATGGTGAGAATGTGGAAAAAGAGGAACACTCCTCCATTGCTGGTGGGACTGCAAGATGGTATAACCAATATGGTAATCAGTTTGGTGGTTCCTCAGAAAATTGGACATAGTTTTACCATAAGACCTAGTAATACCACTCCTAGGCATATACCCAGAAGATACTCCAATTTGTAATAAGGACACATTATTTACTATGTTCATAGCAGCCTATTTACAATAGCCAGAAGCTGGAAAGAACCCAGATGTCCCTCAACACAGGAATGGATACAGAAAATGCGGTACATTTACACAATGGAGTACTACTCAGCTATTATAAACAATGAATTCTTTAAATTCTTAGACAAATGGATGTATCTGGAGGATATCATCCTGAGTGAAGTAACCCAATCACAAAAGAACACAGATGGTATGCACTCACTGATAAGAGGATACTAGCCCAGAAGCTCAGAATACCCACGATACAATTTGCAAAACACATGAAACTCAAGAAGGAAGAACAATGAGTGGACACTTTGATCCCTTTTAGAAGGGGGAACAAAGCACCATGGAAGGAGTTACAAAGACAAAGTTCGGAGCAGAGGCTGAAGGCATGACCATCCATAAACTGGCCTATGTGGTGATCCATCCCTTAAACAACCACCAAACCCAGACACTTATTGCTGATGCCAATAAGGGCTTGCTGACAGGAGAGTGATATAGCTGTCTCCTGAGAGTCTCTGCCAGTGCCTGACAAATACAGAAGTGGATCCTCACAGTCATTCATTGGACGGAGCACAGGGTCCCCAGTGAAGGAGCTAGAAAAAGTACCCAAGGAGCAGAAGGTGTTTGCAGACCACAAGGAGGAACAACAAATGAACTAACCAGTAACCTTAGAGCTCCCTGGAACTAAACCACCAAACAAAGAAAACACAGGGAGAGATTCGTGGCTCTAGATGCATATGTAGATGAGCATGGCCTAGTCAGTTATCAATGGGAGGAGAGGCTCTTGGTACTGTGAAGGTTCTATGCCCCAGTATAGGGGAATGCCTGGGCCAGAAAGCAATACTGGATGTGCTAGGAAGTAGGGGGAGGGGAGAGAGGATAGGGAATTTTCACAAGGGAAACTAGGGAAGGGGATAACATTTGAAATGCAAATAAAGAAAATAACTAATTCAAAAAGAAAGAATGAACAGGAAGTGGTGGTGTATGCCTTTAATCCCAGCACTTGGGAGGTAGAGGCAGGTGGATTTCTGAGTTCCAGGCCAGCCTGGTCTACAAAGTGAGTTCCAGCACAACCAGAACTACACAGAGAAACCCTGTCTCAAAAAAAATTTTTTCCTTTAATTTTTCAAAAGTAATCTCAGTATGAAACCAGGAGCTAACAAGACAGTCTTTGGTCTAAGAATCTAGTCCCTACAAAGCATGATTTTCCCCTCCCGTGGCTGCAGCTCATGTGGATAGCATGCTTTCACAGTGTTCCTAAAATTCTGGATTCTATTCCCAGGTCTATATAAACCATGTGTAGTGAATGTGTGCAATTCTAGCATTCAAGAGTGGGGAGACGGAAGTTCAAAATCATCCTCACCTATATAGCAATCCCTAAGCCAGTCAAGTGTAAGAGAGGCTTTATCTAAAAGGAAGTGGGGGTAGGGGTCTCTCTATTTGTATAGTGCTTGCTATATGATCTGGAAGACTAGAGTGTAATCCCAGCAGCCAGGCAAAAAAGTGAGTTGCAGAGAGTATACCTGTAGTCCTACCCCTGGAGAGGCTGAGATGGGCGGTTATTTATACTTAGCTGGCATCTCAGTCTAGTAGACCTGGTAAGTCTATGTTGATTCCCTGTCTCAAAAATAAGCTGGAGAGCAACTGTGGAGAGCCCCTGGATCTCTGGGCTCCACACGCACATAAAAGCATGTTATGCACACACATGCTAATAACACGCACACAAAGAGAGAGAAAAATATAAATTAGTATGTGTTCTTTGTTACTTGGAGTACACATTTTGCTCCAAATGAAAGGAGGCTCATCTTGCCTGCAAAACCATCACAAAATGCCAATTACCATTGGTGCCCACAGGTTTTGACAGTAGTACCATGTGCCAACAGTCAATCACTCATCATACACTGTGGGGAGCTGTGCTTCTCTAAAGCTACCAGCTGTTGCTTTAATGGCTGGGAATTTGCCCTTTATAAACAACCTTTCTTTTCTAATCTGGTCCATTAGAGAGAGAGATGCTGTGAAGGCTTGTGTTCTAAAATAGCCAGTTTTTGCTGAGAGTCCAGATGGTTTTCAATCTAGCTGCCAGCAACAGTATAGCATTGACTAAAAATAGCTTGGGTGCAGAAGGTGCCCTGGTACCTACCGCAGTCTCAAGGGTTTGAGGTTAATTTGAAACTTGGAAATGGTCTTTCCCTGCTCTAGTTCAGACATTTGTGAGTGCATGTAGAATGTTATGGTAAATCTCCAACCCCAATAAGCTCTTAAAAGGAAAATACAACCCAATTAATAAGAATATAAGCTGCACACCTAGATTGTGCATTAATTTATCAAACTTAATTGGGATAAGCTAATAGAAAATTAATTTTGTTTATGGTTGATACTGATACTGATACTGATAATGGCTTAAAATGTAAAAAAAAATGTTCAGGGCTATTTCTTATAAAACGATCAATGGAATTTAAAAATATTTAGATGCTTTGTGAGAAGGCAGAAGATAAAACTTGATGGTGGGTTACAGTTAAGAATCCAGGGATTTAAAAGAGATATGATCTGCTGTGTTTTATAAAAATGAGAAAAGTTCCAAGGACATATTTTGGTAGAGCCAGGTATAGTAAGGTGGAAGGGGGTTCCTCTGCAGGCTCATCCTGAGGCATTCCTCCCCATGAGGCACCAGAAATATGACTGCTATGTATGGAATAGAGTTTATTTAGGGCATGGGAAGTGGAGTTGGGATGGGAATGGAGAGAGAGAGAGAGAGAGAGAGAGAGAGAGAGAGAGAGAGAGAGGAGGACAGAAAAGGAGAGGAGAGAAAAAAAGGGAGAAGAGAGAAGAGAGGGGNAGGAAGGAAGGAAGGAAGGAAGGAAGGAAGGAAGGAAGGAGGAGGGGAGGGGAGGGGAGGGGAGGGGAGGGAAGGGAAGGGAAGGGAAGAGAAGAGAAGAGAAGAGAAGAGAAGAGAAGAGAAGAGAAGAGAAGAGAAGAGAAGAGAAGAGAAGAGAAGAGAAGAGAAGAGAAGAGAAGAGAAGAGAAGAGAAGAGAAGAAGGCAGGCCAGTAACACATGGATAGAAAGGGGGAAGTAGTAGAGGGAGAAAACAAGGGGCAGAGAGTAAGAGGGTAAAAGACCATGGACCCTACACATCTCTCCATACCCATGACTCTATCATAACATATCTTTGGTGCTCTTTCTTTATATAAAACACAACACTGATAATGTAAGACTCGGATTTAAAAACTTCCAGGTTCACATCTGCTGCCACATAGAATTCCAGCCATATCAGATTGCTTGCTAGATCTATCCATACAAACACTGGTGAACTGGTAAACTCCCTTCCCCTACTGGTCAGTCTAAATGCCCTGTGGTCCCAATTGAGTGCTGTTGAGCTCATAGAGCTATTCTAGAGTCTTTGAGGGTGAAGGTATTCACAGTCTTTATGACTGGCCTTCTCATTGACCTTTCTTTCTAGTACATTTTCCCTTGGGTGAGACCTTTCCTCTCTTCTTGAAGTAGGTTCTTTTTCTCACTGCTGCAAAGCCCTGGGCCTGGGTGAACCCTTGTTCAGGGCACTGGCTCTAAGATCAGTTCCCAAGTTCACCACGTGATGACCTACCTGGTGAACAGGTCTGGCTGTCATTCTTGCGGTCCCATTTGTTCTTAAGAGGCTGGAACCGACAGATCATTAGCATTTATTCTCACCCAGAAGGGAATGTCTTCGCTGCCATGCCTTACAGTCTAATTCAAAGGCTAAATTTGGTTCCATTATTCATAAACCAATAACTCAATGTGACTTTTACAGCTTGCCAACAATCATAGACTCCCTTACCCTCATCTTGCTGCTCTCTGCTCCTGGTTCTCCAACCCCCTTGACTCTGCTGCCACTGCTGAGGCGGGAGCTAGCCTTTACTCATAGGTCCAGGCACACTCAACCACTCTCCAGGCATGCTTTCTCCCACCCCATTCTGCGCACCTCCCTTCAGCCTTGAGTCACTCTCATCGGCTCTCCAGCCTTCCCATAGCACACAAGGCATGCTTCACTGGAGGTAAGTTGCTAGGAGACAAAGAGAACACTAATTCAGGCACTGCTCTCTGTCCTTCCCCCTACAGCCCTCCTACAGCCACTGCCAAGCTGCACCTCACCCCTCATACTGCACCTGTCTTTATGTTTGACTCTGTCACATTTCTGCCATTCCATTCAAAGATACACAGCACATTTTCGCTGCTTCATTTTAAGATAAAACAAGTGACTTGAAGCCCCATCTTCATTGTGGAGAGATAAGGTTTTCCTATACTAGTGCTTCAGCACCATCTTAGCTAATGGCAGTAGCATGGATGGCTATAGCTTCAGTGCCATCTTAACCAGTTCCAGGACCATCTGCTATCTTTGTTATGGGCACTCCCCTGCTCACTGTCTTTAGTAGTACAGCCTGTCAAAGCCACTTTCCAATTAAGGTAAGGTTTTCATTCCTTCTTGCCTTGGTAAATAATGATTTTTTTAATAAAAGATTTATTTTATTTATGAGTACACAGTTGCTGACTTCAGATACAGCAAAAGAGGGCATCAGATCTCATTACAGATGCCACTGCTCAGTGCTTAAGAGCACTTACTACTCTTCCAGAGGTCCTGAGTTCAATTCCCAACAACCACATGGTGTCTCACAACCATTTGTAATGAGATCTGATGCCCTCTTCTGGTGTGTCTAAATAATGATTTTTAAAGAGTAAAAAAGTTGCTGGGCATGGTGGCGCACGCCTTTAATCCCAGCACTTGGGAGGCAGAGGCAGGCGGATTTCTGAGTTCGAGGCCAGCCTGGTCTACAAAGTGAGTTCCAGGACAGCCAGGGCTATATAGAGAAACCCTGTCTAGAAAAACAAAAACAAAACAACAAAACAAAACAAAACAAAAGAGCAGAAAAGTTAAAGACAGACAGATTTTCCCTTGCTCACAGACCTCATGTTAAAGGATACCCAAGTTCAGATATAATCCTTCACAGATGTAATCTGTTATTTCTTTATCTAAACCCACTTTCCAGTGACTAAATGCTTTATATTTTCTCTCCTTACTGTGTGACTGTACTAACATTAATGAATTGAGTTCTTATAAATTAGCCTAACCCTAATAAAACATTGCACTATATGATTCAACTTTTATTGTATCCATGAGCTCAAGTTTTAAGTTTCCTTTGGTTGCCTTTTAACTACATACTTGAAGTGTTTCTCGTGCTAAATATACACTATCACTTATCATACTCAAATATAAGTTTCCTTTGGTTGTCTTTTAATTATAGATTTAAGGAGTTCCTCATGGTAAACTTATATGACTAATTATCATATTAACAATGGCAAGGGCACCTTCCCTGCCAGAGGAGAGGTGGCCAACCCAGAGGGCTCTGACCCCCAGAGCAGGTGAGGGACCCATCTTGTCTCTCAGGTCCCTCTGAGACCAGTCTGCACAGATCAGCTTACAGACTGCAGAGGGTAAGCAAGCAGAGTGCAGAAGCAACACAGCTTCTGGGACATGCAGAAGTGACACAGCTTGAGGGACAGATCCCGGTTTCGGGCTCCAGACATCCAGGAACCTTCCCTGCCAGAGGAGAGATGACCACCTGGGAGGGCTCTGACCTCCAGAGCAGGTGAGGGAACCATTTGGTATCTTGGGTCCCTTGGAGACCAGTCTGTGCAGATGAGCACACATACTGCAGAGGCACCTGTCTTCTGGGACAGGCCCTGCTTTGGGCCTTCATCTTCTGACAGAAGGCAGGTCTGAACGCCAGATGTCTGTGCACCTTCCCTGTAAGAGGAGAGCATGCCTGAAGAGAGTACCCTGACCACTGAGACTCAGAAGAGAGCTGACAGGACTCCAAGGACAGCTGACAGAGGCTAACAGAATAAGAGGAGGAACAGGCTCCAGCCAGAGACAACTATAACAACAAACACCAGAGATTACCAGAGGGCAAAAGGTAAACATAAGAATCTTACCAACAGAAACCAAGACCGCTCACCATCATCAGAACCCAGCACTCCCACCTCAGCCAGTCCTGGTTCCCTCAACACACCTGAAAAGCAGATTCGGATTCAAAATTATATCTCATGATGCTGATAGAGGACCTTAAGAAGGGCATTAATAACTCACTTAAAGAAATATAGGAGAACAATGCTAAACAGGGAGAAGTCCTTAAAGAATCACAAGAAAACACTGCTGAACAGGTAGAAGTCCTAAGAGGAAAGACAAAAATCCCTTAAAGAATTACAGGAAAACACAACCAAACAAGTGATATAATTGAACAAAACTATTCAAGACCAAAAATGGAAGTAAAAACAATAAAGAAAACTCAAAGTGAGACAACTATGGAGATAGAAACCCTAGGAAAGAAATCAGGAAACATAGATGCGAGCATCAGCAACAGAATACAAAAGATGGAAGAGAGAATCTCAGGTGCAGAAGATACCATAGAAAACAGTGGCACAACAATAAAAAAAAAAATGCAAAATGCAAAAAGATCCTAACTCAAAACATCCAGGAAATCCAGAACACAATGAGAAGACCAAACCTATGGAAATAGGGGTAGATAAGAATGAAGATTTTTAACTTAAAGGGCCAACAACTATCTTCAACAAAATTATAGAAGAAAACTTCCCAAACCTAAAGAAAGAGATGCCAATGAACATACAAGAAGCCTACAAAACTCCAAAAAGACTGGACCAGAAAAGAAATTCCTCCCGACACATAATAATCAGAACAACAAATGTACTAAATACAGAATATTAAAAGCAGTAAGGGAAAAAGGTCAAGTAACATGTAAAGGCAGACCTATTAGAATTACACCAGACTTCTCACCAGAGACTATGAAAGCCAGAAGATCCTGGACAGTTGTTATACAGACTCTAAGAGAACACAAATGCCAGCCCAGGCTGCTATACCCAGCAAAACTCTCAATTACCATAGATGGAGAAACCAAAGTATTCCATGACGAAACAAAAATCACACAATATCTTTCCATGAATCCAGCCCTTCAAAGGATAATAACAGGAAAACACCAACACAAGGACTGAAACTACACCTTAGAAAAGCAAAAGAGTTATCCTTCAGCAAACCTAAAAGAAGACAGCCACAAAAAGAGAACCCAACTTAACAACAAAAATAACAGGAAACAACAATTACTTTACTTTAATATCTCTTAATTTCAATGGACTTAATTCCTCAATAAAAAGACATAGACTAATAGACTGGCTACACAAACAAGACCCAACATTTTGCTGCTTACAAGAAACCTACCTCAGGGAAAATGACAGACACTACCTCAGAATGAAAGGCTGGAAAACAAATTTCCAAGCAAATGGTCCGAAGAAACAAGCTGGAATAGCCATTCTAATATTGAATAATATTGACTTTCAACCCACAGTTATCAAAAAAGACAAGAAGGGGCACTTCATACTCATCAAAGGTAAAATCTACCAAGAAGAACTCTCAATTCTGAATATCTATGTGCCAAATGTAAGGGCAGCCACATTCATTAAAGAAACTTTAGTAAATCTCAAAGCACACATTACACTTCACACAACAACAGTGGGAGACTTCATCAACCCACTCTCACAATTGGACAGATCCTGGAAACAGAAACTAAACAGAGACACATGGACACTAACAGAGGTTATGAAACAAATGAATTTAATAGATATCTATAGAACATTTTCTCCTGAAACAAAAGGATATACCTTCCTCTCAGCACCACATCTTATGTCCTCCAAAATCGACCATATAATCGGTCATAAAACAAGCCTCAAGAGATACAAAAATATTAAAATTACCCCATGCATTCTATCAGATCACAATGGACTAAGACTGATCTTCAATAACAGCATAAATAATAAAGAGCCAGCATTCACGTTGCAACAGAACAACACTCTACTCAATGACACTTTGGTCAAGGAAGAAATAAAGAAAGAAATTAAAGACCTTTTAGAGTTTAATGAAAATGAAGCCACAACATACCCAAACTTATGGGACACAATGAAGGCAGTCCTAAGAGGAAAACTTATAGCCCTGAGTGCCTCCAAAAAGAAACTGGTTAGAGCATACACTAGCAGCCTGACAGCACACCTAGATGCTCTAGAACTAAAGTAATTCACCCAAATTCACCCAAGAGGAGTAGATGGCAGGAAATAATCAAACTCAGGGCTGAAATCAACCACGTAAAAAAAAGAGAACTATTCAAAGAATCAAGCAAACCAGGAGCTGGTTCTTTGAGAAAATCAACAAGATAGATAAACCATTAGCCAGACTAACCAGAGGGCACAGGGACAGTATTCTAATTAACAAAATCAGAAATAAAAAAGGAGACATAACAACAGAACCTGAGGAAATCCAAAAGATCATCAGATCCTACTACAAAAGGCTATACTCAATAAAACTAGAAAACCTGATTGAAATGGACAACTTCCTAGAAAGATACCAGGTACCAAAGTTAAATCAGGATCAGATTAATGATCTAAATAGTCCCATTTCCCCTAGAGAAATAGAGGCAGTCATCAATAGTCTCCCAACCTAAAAAAGCCCAGGACCAGATGGGTTTACTCCAGAGTTCTATCAGATCTTCAAAGAAGACCTAATTCCAATTCTCCTCAAACTATTCCACAAAATAGAAACAGAAGGTACTCTATCCAATTCATTCTATGACCAAGTAGGCTTCATCCCATTGATTCAGGGATGGTTTAATATATGGAAATCTATCAACATAATCCACTATATAAACAAACTCAAAGACAAAAATCACATGATCATCTCATTAGATGCTGAGTAATCATTTGACAAAATCCAACATACCTTCAGAAGCTGGAAAAAACCCAGATGTCCCTCAACAGAGGAATGGATACAGAAAATGTGGTACATTTACACAATGGAGTACTACGCTGCTATTAAAAACAATGAATGTATGAAATTCTTGGGCAAATGGATGTATCTGGAGGATATCATCCTAAATGAGGAAACCCAATCACAAAACAAGTCACTTGATATGCACTCACTGATAAGTGGATCTTAGCCCTTTAACCTAGAATACCCAAGATACAACTTCCAAAACACAAGAAAATCAAGAAAAACAAAACCAAAGTGTGGATACTTCATTAGAATAGGGAAGAAAACACCCATGGAAGGAGTTGCAGAGACAAAGTTTGGAGCTAAGAAGAAAGGATGGACAATCCAGTTACTACCCCTCCCAGAGGGATCCATCCTATAATCAGCCAACAAACTCAGACACTATTGCACAAGCCAAGAAGATTTTTCTGAAAGGACCCTTATCTTGAGTGAGGATATGCCAGTGCTTGGCAAATACAGAAGTGGATGCTCACAATCATCTATAGGATGGAACACAGGACCCCCAATGAAGGAGATAGAGAAAGTACCCAAAGACCTGAAGGGGTCTGCAACCCTACAGGTGGAACAACAATATGAACTAACCAGTACCCCCAGAGCTTGTGTCTCTAGCTGCATATGATGGCCTCATTGGACATCATTTGGGAGAGAGTCCTCTTGGTCTTGCAAACTTTATATGCCCCAGAACTGTGGGATGCCAGGGCCAAGCAGTGGGAGTGATTGGTTAGGGGAGCAGGACAGGGGAAAGGTATAAGGAACTTTCAGGATAGCACTTGAAATGTAAGTAAAGAAAATATCTAATTAAAAAACTTTAAAAAAAAAGCCAAAAAACAAAACATGTGGATGTTAAAAAAAAGTCACAGAGACTGTCTCTAAATGTGCCTCATCTGTGGTCCAGTTTAGAAATGTCTTTGAGTTTCATTGTGTCTGAGATAGCTACAGAAATTAGACAAAACAAAATGAACAAGAAACTATGGATGAGTAAAAAATAATAATCTAGGCCACCCTCAAATGCTAAAATGAAGCTATGCAGATGGCTCAGTCGATACAGTACTAAGTTTGAGTGCTAACATCCACAGTGAGTGATGGCTATTCTTAGTTGTCAGCTTGACCATATCTGGAATTACTGAAAACCCAAATGGTTAGGCATACTTGTGAGGGATTTTTTTTTTAAGTAAATCATTTGAAATGGGTTTTCCCACTTCTATTCAATATTTTCCAGTTGGGAAGATAAAACTTTAATCCAGATATTCTGAAATGAGAAGACAACACCTTCTGCTGGCAGCTTATTTAAAATTCCAGCACTCAGGAGGCAGAGGCAGGCAGATTTCTGAGGTCGAGGCCAGCCTGGTCTACAAAGTGAGTTCCAGGACAGCCAGGGCTATACAGAGAAACCCTGTCTTGAAAAACCAAAAAAACAAAACAAACAAACAACAACAACAACAACAAAAGACTCAGAAGGAATCTTGTGCTCTGTGGCCATTTGTTCTTGCCTTTGCTAGCAAGTACATTTTTTACTGGCATTAGACCTTACTTCTTCAGGATTCTAGCACATACTGGAGATCAGCTGATACATCAAGCCTGTGGACTAAACAATTATTGGATTCTTGGCTGCCATTGTTGAATTACTGGATTAGTCTGGGACCATAGCTTGTAAGTCATTGTAATAAATCATACATAATCATACATATATACATATATAAAATATATATGTATATACACACATATATACATATATGTGTATATATATGTATATATATATATATATATATATATGCAAAGAGCACAAGGTTACTTTTGAGTCTTTGTTTGTTTGTTTGTTTGTTTTTTGAGACAGGCTTTCTCTGTATAGCCCTGACTGTGTGTGTGTGTGTGTGTGTGTGTGTGTGTGTGTGATTGTGTTAGAGTACCCTAACTAATACAGCTTGCAACTCCATCTCCAGACAATTTTATTTTCTTTTTTGGGCCATTCATGGACAATTGTGCTCAGAGTATATATGTATATGTATGTATGTATGTATATATATATATATATATATATATATATATATATATATATAGGCTCATACACATATACAATACCCACCACTATCCACCCTATCAACACACACATACAATCACCTCCATCTGCATACCCTCACTGCTCCCGTACCCCATAGATTTACACATAATTAAAAACAGAACACCAGGGGGTATCCATCCCATAATCAGTCATTAAACTCAGACACTATTGCATAGGAAAGCTAGTGCCTACTTAAGGGACCCTGATATAGCTGTCTCGTACAGAAGTGGATGCTCATAATCATCTATAAGATGGAACACAGGGCCCACAAGGAGAAGCTAGAGATAGAACCCTAGGAGCTGAAGGGGTCTGCAACCCTAGAAGAGGAACAACAATATGAACTAACCAGAACCCCCAGAACAGGTGTCTCTAACTCTACATGTAGAAGAAGATGGCCTAGTCAGACATCATTGGGAGGAGAGGCCCCTTGGTATTGTAATCTTTATATACCCCAATACAGGGGAACGCCAGGGCCAAGAAGTGGGAGTGGGTGGGCAGGGGAACAGGGCGGGGGGAGGGGGAACTTTCAGGATAACATTTGAAATGTAAATTAAGAAAATATCTAATAAAAAAATAGAACAAATATATTTTATAAGTAAAAAAAGCTGAATGTAGTGGCAATACCAGCACTAATGGAGACAGGAGGACCTCTGGGATTTGCTTGCCAGACACTCTAGGTAAGTCAGTAAGATTCAAATTGAGTGAAACAACTTATCTCCAAACATAAGGTAGAAAGCAATAAAGGAAGATACTTGTTACAGCTTCTTTCACTGCCCCCCCCCAAAAAAGTGCTTACACACAAAAGACATGGTAAAATGAACTGTTTGTATTAACTGTTAATTCAACACATTTCTCTAAACATCTTTAAACTCATTTTGTGTTGAGGGATTTAGATTCAAGTTGAGCAAGTTTTGAAATTGGTAAACCACTACTTTCTCCAAGCCTGCCAAGTCTGCTGATTAATATAAGTGCAAAAGTCCAAGTAAAAATGACTTTCATTATGAATTTGTTGTACTCCAGAAAAGACTTAATACCTGTTTTTTCCAGAAGTGTCAATCAACATTAACCTTCCCATACCCTTCTCTGTCCTGTGAATTCATCCACATTTTCCACCTTCTCATTTCACAGGGCATCCTCTAATTCATGTCTCCTTCCTCTGTAACCTTAACTTGTCACACAGGGTAATGTGGAAACTTGAAGGAAGCTTATTCTCCCTCCCCCTTTTAATGTTCATAAAGTTGAGGTGTTGACACAAATAATTAAAAGCTGATTGAACATAATTAATAACAATCATCCTCTGGCTCTCTTCAATTAATAACTCCAATCTTTCATCAATGTTTAAAAACAAAATACAAAAAAAAATAGCAAAGCAAACTGGCTTGCAGTTTTATCTTTCTGTAGATTAAAATCTGATGGGTTAATAAATGTGTAAAGCTCAAAATATAGCTAATGAGTGGATTTTTACAAAAGAGCAAAAAGAAAACTTTTGCACACAGATACAAGGGCCTGGGTTGTAAGCCACACTAGTATGAAGTAGATCTAAGACTCCCACTTCTCACAGGATGCTTTATGTAGGCTTATGGGATACAAAATAAAGTAAATATAACGGCCTGGTAAAGAAAGACAGAATCTTTTAAAAGCCAATAAGGAAATGATTGATGTACTTATTATGTTTTGGATATGAAGAGTTCTGGTAAGCAATGAAGGATGAATGATACTTGGAGGTCAGTTTAGGTTTTCCTAACCCAACATATCCAAATGATAATAGGATTAAACCAGTCATTTTACTTCCTTACCTAACAACAACAACAACAACAACAACAACAAATCTTGAATTGAAATTAAATATTTTTTCTTTTTATAAGATTGCTCCACCTGGGGATCTACCCCATATACAGTCACTAAACCCAGACACTATTGTGGATGTTAAAAAGTACATGGCAATAGGAGCCTGAAATAGCTGTCTCCTGAGAGGCTCTGCCAGAGCCTGACAAATACAGAGGCAGATTCTCACAGCCAACCATCCAACTGAGCATGGGGTCCCCAATGGACGAGTTAGAGAAAGGACTGAAGGAGTTGAAGGGGTTTGCAATCCCATAGGAAGAACAACAATATCAACCAACCAGATAAACAACAAACCAAGGACTTACACATGGAGGGACCCATGACTCCAGCAGCCTATTTAGCAGAGGATGGCCTTGTTGAGCATCAATGAGAGGAGAAGCCCTTGGTCCTGTGAAGGTTCGATGCCCCAGTATAGGGGAATGGGAGGACGAGCAGGCAGGAGTGGGTGAGTAGATGGGGGAACACCCTCACAGAAGCTGGGGTAGAGGGGATGAAATTGAAGGTTTCCAGGGGGTGGGGTGGGAAAGGGATAACATTTGAAATGTAAATAAAAAATATCCAATAAAAAGGGATTGCATTAACTGGCCACACACACACACACACACACACACACACACACACCTTCTCTGCAACTAACTTTCCTTTTTCTATGCTCATCAGTGCATACACAGCCTCTGAGAGCACTGGGTAAGTGCTGCTCACCACCAAGTCAACCTCTTTAGCTTTCATAAAGTTTTCCAAGTGCTGCTGAGAAAACCATTTTAAAATCACATAATCATTTGAAGTTCATTGCAAGGGATTTCAATCATTAACATGTTTTTAACATTTACATATAACTGGATGATTCAATCAAGGAAATTCAATAAGTGAGAACATTATGAAATAAAATGTGCCTCCTTGTACTTTCAGGGAACTAGATTATTCACATTAAAGAGGGCCACAGAACAAGATGGCCCTCTGAAAATAAGTTTGACGGTGTCTAGTCGGAATGCAGTGGCTTCTGCTGTCTACCCATTCTTCTAGTCACCTATAACAGATCTCAGTCTAGTTCATTCTTCATACGTAAAACAGTAAAGACTGAAAATATCTGAAATGAGGTTCTGGACCCTCCCACAGAAGTAACAAATTTGCAATGGATCAAACCATGCTTTTCACGTAGAATCAATGAATTTCTGGCCCTCTGGTGAAGTATTTCTCCATTCTCATACTTGTACATGTCTCATACTATTTTTTCCTGATTTTCCCTTTAAAGAAAATTCTGGCTAGAATTTAAGTGCCCACTACTGAGGCAAGTGAACCTTGATTTTATACTCCTCAATGACTGAAGGAGATAAAGCACATATTGGGCTAGCATTAAAGCCAGAAGGTCACAGATATGGAATAATTTGTTCACCTGAAAAATTGCTGCGTAACACAGGAAGTTTACTGAGCTGCTCACATTCTCAATACCTAAGTCGCACCATAAAATTGATTAATGTCTAAACTCTAATAAAGAACAATAATCACACCAGAGTTTCATGCATCCCAGGCTGGCCTCAAATTGATATCTAGCTAAGGATAACCTTGAACACCTGGTCTTCTCCTGAGTGCTGAAATCATATGTGTGCTCCACTATATACTGCTTATGAGCCAATGGGAATCAAGAAATCAAAGTCAAGGCTTCATATACTCTACCAAATGGACAGCACTTTCATCCCTAGAGCTATATTTTTGTATATCACAAGGTTAGTCATTTTAGCTTTGTGTATACATTATGACATTTCCAGTTTTATTAAATAAAGGGTATATTTCTGATTATAAAGCAATCAACATACAGATTTAAACAAACCAGACATTCAAATACCATGAAGAATAGCAATGACCCTAAAATTGGGAATGGGTTGTACTGATGCCCTAGTATACCTCTTAGTAGTGACTGTCATGATTTGATACCTGAGGCAGCTGGCATGAGCAGGGAAGCGGGGAAGCTTTCTTCCACAAAGTGAGCTATTTATTCAGACCCAAGAATGGTGCAGACCTCAAAAACAACTTGTAATCTAGACAGACAAGTCGACTTCTAAGAACAAAAATGAAAGAGCAGCCTAAAAAAATGCTGGTGGGGTGGGTGGGCATGTGCAAGAGCACCCTCTCAAAGTTGGGGGAAGAAGAAATGCGGTGAAGAACTCAGGGAGAGAGGACCTCGTATGGGGACAACTTGTGGAATGAAAATGAACAAAATAATTTAATAGAAAAAGAAGAAAATTTTATTGATATCTGTGCTGTATTTATCCTCAACTTCCTAGTGAAGTAACTCATTCCATGTGCATAGAATACACACAAGAGACAAAGAGTATAGGATAGCTACAATACTTGTATAACCTTCTCAATGGAGACTTACATGTGAATGAGGAGAAATGCACTTAACCATAAATATACTTAAGATCTTTGTAAAACTCTGATTTAAAAAAGCTACAATTGTCATTAATTCCAGTATCTCAAGAAAAACATTATTTGTAGATGATAGCATAAATGAATGCATAAGAACATTTATGGCCTAAAACTAAGATATCACAAAATAAGGACATTATATCCTATGCAGTAGAGGTTTGGTTCAATGCCAGGGTCAGCACCTGAGCAAAGGCCCGGGTATAAAGTTTCTGACAGCAACATGCTCACATTTGTTCACAGTAATTTTCAAGGAAATGGAGTGCACTGGTTCCCATCGTTGTCCTACAGGCCAGAGGTTGATTCTATGTAGAGATTATCGAAGGTAAAAGCAAGTACAATTTACACAGGCTTCGTATTTCTTTTCTTATCAGTGGGTGACCCTGCAGCCCAGGGAATTGCACTTGCTATTTGCAAACCAAAGGGGGAAGTAGGACTAAGTTAAGCAGAGATATCTGTGCAGAGGAAACTGTTTCTGGAATCTGTGGACAATGCATATGGTGAGGCTGGAAAACAGGCTTTATGGTATTTCACTCAGGGCATGGCATTTTATGTATCAAGTCAACAAAGCCACACATCTAAAATAATTATTTTGGCTCTAAATCAGAGGCCTAATGCAACTTGTTTCTGTTTATATATATTTCCTTTTAAGTCATTTTAACCTCTTACATGTTGTATATCTATGTCTCACACTTTGAAAATCCCTAGTCCTATTTCAGGGTGTTTAAAGTCTAATTTATTCTTTAGATTCCAACAGCTCTAACATTTACAAAGTAATTTGCACTGCTAGCTATTTATTTTGAAGGACTTATCTTATGAAATTCGTATGACTGGTAGCTATTTTTCTATTTACACTAAGAAAAACAGACTCCCAGAGGTCATTGAGCTGGTGCTCAAGGTTCCTCCCACCCAAGGCTTAACTCCCTCCTCTGTAGTCTTTACTTCTCTAGCTTCCTAGGAAGGCATCTCCTGCTGGCAAGTCCTGAGGTTGGGTGCTGCTACTTCTCCCTGATGGCATCATCTCACCAAGCTTTATATTCTGGTGGGGCAAGTGGTTGGCTCAGTTGCTAAAATTTGATCTCTAGAATTCATGTAAGAAAATCCAGGCATACCTATGCCTGTGACCCCATGTCTGGAATCCAGAGACTGTGAATATCAGACAGTTTTGCTTAGTTGGTGAGCTACAGGCCCTGCTTAGAAACCTAGTCTCAGAGTGGTATGTCTTCATTTTCTGAAGCTAAGTAGATCAATGGAAATTAATGAAACCCATTTGTTTCCTGAGCAGGTTGAGGAACAACCCTAGAAATTGGAAAGTGGCTTATCATGTGCATATGAACACAAACACACACACACACACACACACACACACACACACACACACAGGCTTACATGGAAAATGAAAAAGAAAAGTCTTTACTCTCCAAGAACAGTGCACAGTTCCCTTCCTAGATGGAGAGTATGATGAACTTGTTAATATCCTGCCTAGCCCTTCTATAAACTGAACTGCCTGATTACCTAGAGCCCTTGGAACTGGTCCCACATTTTTACCTGGCAGCTGTCAATGCTATAAGTGGTGCTCACCAGGGATCCAGGGAACCTCAGAGCAAAGCAAATTTCAGGACAAGGACATCTGCCCTCACATTATTTTTTTCCTATGACTAGGCAGCTGCCTGCTGAGTCATTGACCAGCAATGGTTGCCTTGCTGAGGCATTGATCAGCAATGCTTGTCCTTGAGCCAACGTGTTCAGATGGGTGTCCTGGGTCTTCCTTCTACCTTGTTGTTATCCCAAACTCAAAATGTTCTATGGTCTCTTTTCTGACACTTTGCACTTCCCTCATGAAGAACACTACTATAAAGGTGCACTCCAACACCTGTGTCCTCTGTTCCCATTCCTCCTGGACCAGTGTTGGCAGGGGTCTCCTTGTCCACACAAAATTTTAACTAGAATGGTATGTCTTCATTATCTGAAGCTAAGTAGATCAACGGACATTAATGAAAACAATTTGTTTCCTGAAAATTGGGCTCAAGAAGATCTTAATAAGCTCCCTGAACAGAGTCTTTAGAAACCAACAGCATTGTCTGTGGACCATCTACTTCAGAGCAGAGGAGAAAGGAGTGCCCCCAAAGGGATAGTTCTTGAGTGGAGTCTCCTGGGACAGCTTAGTCCTATCAGGCTCTTGACAAAACAAGTAGCATTTGCAAGTCTTCTTCAAAGACATAGAGCTGTGTTCCAAGCAGACAAAAGACCATGAAAGTGGGGATGGAGTTTTCTTATAGAACTCAGGAATTCCAGTATCTGAGGCAGAGGCTGAGGACCTCCTAAGAGCTCCTAGAGCAGCCTTGTAGAAAACATGCTTAGAAGTGGGGTAGAATGTGGGCATGAGGGGAAACAGCAACCATTGGAACCTCACTGTAAAACTTAACAATGCAAATATTTCTGGTTCTGGTTGTATTAGAGAAGAATCCAGAGCCCCACATAAGCTAGCTGAGTGCCCACTGGCTGAACCACTCCTGACAGGTGTGCAAATCTCTCTTGAACTTACTCTACACCTTAGCAAGCCTTAGACCTATAATTTCCCTGCCTCATCGTCCACAGTACTTGTGATCACAGGCCTGCCACCAGGCCCAGCAGACAAAAAATTGCAAATTCTTTCATTTATGACAAATTAACATGATGGGTATAAGAATAGAGGTATTAACATATTATGTATTTAAGAAAATAACTCTTTACTTAATATTGATGTCAACAAGAATTACCTCTATACTTGAATCAGTCGTGCAGTTAATTTGTTTTCTCATTTGTAGGTAAGTCTATTCCTAAAAGTTCACTATGAACTTTCAAAAGAAGATCGTGAAGACAGGTATAATTTTAACTTCACTTCATCCAGGTATATATCTAAAGGAATCAAATTCAGCATAAGTAAGCACACCATATGTTCTCTGGCATAGTGTTTACAGTAGCCGAGTTACAGGGTCATCAAGTGTGTCTATCAGCAGAAGACTAGATAAAACAAATCATACATACATATGCATCTACATACACCATTCAAACAAATACATAAGAGAGAGTATTATTTAGTCACAAAGAAGAATAAAATTTTGTCATTCATAGGAATAGAGACATAACCAGAAATTATTGTAGTCAATAAAGCCATGCACAGAAAAATTAATATTGTGTTTTCCTTTATATAGGATTTTAATTAAAAAGATATAAAAGTACAATATAGTTTTATCATATTCTTGTCTTCCCCTAACTCTTCCTAGATCTTCCCTATCTTTCTACACACTTAACTTTATTCAATCTCTATCCCATCTCTCAAAAGTAAAAAACAAAAGAAAAATCTGAAAATAAAAACAAATAAGCTAACACACACACACACACACACACACACACACACACACACACACACACTCACACAGACATAGATGGACTCCATGTTGTATTGGCCTATGACTGGATATAGACCTGCCCTGAAGAGTTGTTGATATACACAGTGACACTTCACTGGTAAAAACTAGTTTTCTGTTTCTCACATGTATCAATTGCAAGTACTTTTTTTTCCTAGACAGGGTTTCTCTGTGTAGCCCTTGCTATCCTGAAACTTGCTCTACAGATTAGGCTGACATTGAACTCAAGGGTTTGCCTGCCTCTGCATCACTAGATCTGGAATTAAACATGTGCACCACCATTAAGGCTGTGAAGAGTTTCTTGATTAGGGCTGGAACTTTGTGTCTACTTCCCCTTTTATGTGCTGGGATTTTGTCTGTCTTGAATCTATGCTAGCCTAATGTATACTGTCAGAGTCTTTGTGTACCAAAGTTTGTATAAACATATGTGTACCATTCATGTTGTATCTGAATGACACTGTTTCTGTGGAGTAACCCACCACCTCTGAATCCATCTTTTCTCTTTTGCATAGATCTCTGAACTTAAGGGAAGGGGGTTGATAAAGACATTTTATTTATGGCTGAGTGCTCCAGAATCTTTAAAGTCTCTGTACATAATCCAGTTATGGAACTCTGTGTTAGTTACTGTCTACTGCAAGAAATTTCTGGGATGAGAGTTGAATAATATTCTGACCTATGAGTATAAAAAATGTGTGTTTATAAGTTATTTTATTGATATGTCTCTTCAGCAGAGTAATAAAGGTATGTTTTCCACAGAATCCATGACCTATCTAGTTTCAGGTTCTTGGCTACATTAGCAGTGTCAGCTACTAATATACATGTCAGAGTAGGCCTTAACTCAATCAAAAATTGGTTGGTTACTCACCATCAATTTATGCCACAGTTGAAGGTATATCTTATCAGCCAATTACTGTTATATGTCACAGGATCTATTGCTGGGTGGGATTGGTTGATTATTTTTCTTTGGTAGTATACAAAGTAACTTCCAGAACCAAGACTGCTGTTCAGTAGTGGTGAAATTTCTAGTTGGGTCATAAAGTCCAAGAGAAATGCCAATACCATAATTACCATAGGGAATGCAAAACAAAGCTACCATGACACTAACTCACACCTGTAAGGATGGCAATTTCAAATCCCAGAGCTGATAATAATTGACATAACTGTTGCTTTTCTCATTGTTTTGACAAATACATGACACAAACAGTGGAAGTAAAAAAAAGAGAGGAAGGAGGGTTTATTTTGACACATAGTTTGATTCCAATGCACCACGATGGAAAGCTGCATTGTATCAGCATTGCAGTGGTTTGAATAAGAATGGCCCCTAGAGGCTCAAATATTCAACTGTTTAGCTCCTAGTTGGTGGACTCTTTGAGAAGCATTGGTGAGTCATTGGGGGCAGGCTTGAAGTTTTAAAAGTCTATAATTCTCAGTTCTCTCTCTCTCTCTCTCACTCTGTCTTTCACTGTGTTCTCTCTCTCTCTCTCTCTCTCTCTCTCTCTCTCTCATCCTGCTTATGGATTAGATGTGAGCTTTCAGCTACATCTCCAGTAACATGCCTGACTGTCTCCTGCCATGCTCCCCACTACAATGGTCATAGACTCTAACCCTCTGGAACTGTGAGTCCCATATTAAATGCTTCCTTTTATAAGTTGCTTTGGTTGTTTTATCACAGCAATAAGAAAGTACCTAAGGCAAGTGGTAAGGATGCAGAAAGCTCAGCTTGTATTTTCCTTCTTATGCAGCCGGAAACCCCAGTTCATGGAATAGTGACATTTACATTCAGAGTTTGTCTTTCAACTCAACTTGGAAACTCCCTCACAGACATGTTCATAATTTTGACTCCGAGGTGTTTATGGGTTCTGCCATGATGGCAGAAATATGATATTGCCTGGTGTCTTAGTCAGGGTTTCTATTCCTGCACAAACATCATGATCAAGAAGCAAGTTGGGGAGGAAAGGGTTTATTCGGCTTACACTTCCATACAGCTGTTCATCACCAAGGAAGTCAGGACTGGAACTCAAGCAGGTCAGGAAGCAGGAGCTGATGCAGAGGCCATGGAGGGATGTTCTTTACTGGCTTGCTTCCCCTGGCTTGCTCAGCCTGCTCTTATAGAACCCAAGACTGCCAGCCCAGAGATGGTCCCACCCACAAGGGGCCCTTGATCACTAATTGAGAAAATGCCT
>LR753364.1:1047450-1236473 GCA_902729485.2 Mus minutoides | reverse complement strand
TATAACCCAGCTGTGTCAAGTTGACACAAAAACTAGCCAGTACACATGGCTACCATGGAAGAGTTTGAAGGTTCCTCAAAGCCTTGAACATATCTAGTATCTAGTAATTACATTTGAGTACAGTGTATGAATAGAAAAACGATGTTTATATATCTGCATGTGCACAGTAGCAGCACTCACAAGAGTCACAAGGCAAAAGCAAGTTGTATGTACATAAACTGGTATGTCTATACACTGGAATATCACTCATTCTCACATATTCTACAATGCATATTACTTCTATGTGAAGTAAGCAATGCACAAAAACATAAGCAGTATGACTTAACTTATATGAACTCCTCTATAGTTACTTGGCTTGTTGTCATAATAAAACAGATCATAGCAATGTAAGGAAGGAAGGGTCTAACTTGGCTTTCAGTTCAAAGGAAAGTCCGTCTTGTTAGGGAAGCAGAGTGAGGTAGCTGATCAGATTGTACCCATAATCAGAAAGCAAAGGGACATGAATGGTAGTGCTCAGCTCTCTTTCTTCTTATGCATTTTGGAACCCTAGCCAGTGAACCACCTCAATTAACCTGATCACAGACATGACCAAAGGTGATTTTAGATTCTCCAATGTCTGAAGTCAGTATTAACCATCATTGATTACTAGATACATTACTAGAGTAGTCAAATTAAGAGAATGGAAATTCAGAAAATGGTTCTTCATGACATGGAGATGCAGAAAGGAGAGCCACTTTATGGGTATAGAGATTTAGGTTAGCCAATGAATGGAGTTCTGGAAATGTGTAGAAATTTTTGAAATTTCTTAAATCTACACTTCAAAAGTGGTTTAGATAGTAAATTTATTTTCTTAATGTTTACAATTTGCAACCCAAACCAAAACACAGATGCTACAACCTGGCTCCTAGAAGTAATACCAATATTATGTAAAAAAGGAGTAACATTTAGCTGCAAAATGGAATCTACACCCTCAGTTCAAAGGCAAGTCCAATGGCTTTTGGCTGGCAAGAGGAAGAAGAAAGAGAAATACACCTTAGAAGCAACTAGCAGCCCCTATAGTATCATTGTTTCCCATAAACAGGTCTGCACCTGTTGAGTAACCTAGAAACCGAGTTTCTGCTGACTGCCTGTTTCCATGGCCTCACTTGGATTGGTGGAAGATATTCTGCAAGCAACCAGGTGAGCCACCAAGAGACTTTAAAACATCAGAGTCTCCAGTGTAAAGCAGTGCAAGATACATCTAAGGCTGCTCTGTATGGAGTAAAATGGAGGAATTACAAGTATTTGGAGTGGGTTTTTTTGGGGGGTGGGGGTAAATGTTAAGTCGTACATATAAGAATTAAGGATAAAGTGAGTTAAGGAGGCAGAACACAGTAATGTGCTCAGAGTAATCCTTTACTGTTGTGGCATCCTGAGCTGTGGAACTTGTAGAAGAGAATGTCCTAATTTAAATCCCCTGGAAAGAGAGCTGGAAAGAGAGCTACTATGGTGCACAATGTGAGCCTCAGGAGTAATATAATGGGGCTGATCAACCAGCAGGGATATCATCAGCTCCTTCATTCAATACCCTTAGTGTTTTATAAAGGAAAAAGGCCTCTGGAGTGTGGAGATTGCGGGAAACTGGCATGCCTAATGTGTGTTTCTTGTTTGTATCTCTATAATTGCTCTTGTTCCATTTACTTTAGAATGTACTCACCTAAGGGCTACACGTTCAAAGGTCTTTAGGTATCCTCCTCTGTTATTGTCTGTAATATTGCCTTGCGACAGGATCCATGAGTTTGATGCTTTTTGTTTAGTACCAGGGAAAGTAGACGTGTCATGTGAAATATTTACAACCTTATCTTTCAATCCATTTCTTGTTTTTGTAATTTTACTTTTCATAGTTTTTTCTCTTGTTTTAAGGATGACTCTTTTAGAATATTTTTAATATTTATGTTCTTTTGTAGCTGTTGAGGTATTTAAAAATGTGCATTTCTAATTGTCTTAGTTACTATCTTGTTGCCCCTACAAAAGAATCTAATAAGAGCAACTTAGGAAGTAAGTCATCATTTTGGTTTACAGTTTGAGGACACAGTCCACCCTGGTGGGAAAAATGTGGTGTCAGTATCTGGAGACAGTGATCACGTTGTATTAGCAGTCAGGAAGCAGAGAGAGATGAGTGCTGGTGTTCAGCTCACTTTCTCCTTTATCCTAGGACTCCAGCTCCTGGGATGGGGTCCATTGCATCATGGGTAAATTTCCTTTTCAGTCAAATCTCTCTGGAGTCACTCTCATGGTCACCCTTAATAGTGTGTTTCCATGGTGATTTGATGGAAAAAATTAACCATTACAGTAATAATCATGGAAATATAAACAAAAACCAAAGGATGAAATATCACCCACAACTGATACTAAATGTCCTTTTTCTGTCTTTTCTTCTCCTTTCTTTGTTACTCCCTTCCTCCATCTCTCCTTTGACCCTTCCTTCCTCTGGCATGTGGTCTGCCAGTGGCTAAGAAAATAGATCAACTTCTATGGAAAGTGTAATGCTGGTCTTCAGGAAAGTTAACCAGAACATCCAAAGGATAGAATGGTGGCTTTGTTTTTGCTGCTCTTTCTCTAGAAGCTGCTTCCATCTGCATCTCCTCTCTTCCTCTACCCACCTGTATTTGGGTTTCACCTTTGCCAGGTTGAGGTTCCCCATAATGTGTGGTGGTTTGGATTGTGATCATACTTAAGAGTGAGAAAACTAGTGCAGGATAGAGGTAAGAGTTACTATAGGACCATAGAGAGGATCGATAGCCTTTCCTTTTGGAGATTGACTTCTATGAACATACTTAACTGGGCATACATAGTCACTGATCTATTCTTGCTGTGCTTTGACTATTCCTTTTCTCCAAGTTAGAATATACAGGTTTCTTTCTGGAGAGGGATGAGATTGTGTCTGGTGATGGAAAGATGCTCTGTGCATTTTATGGTTCCTATGTATTACCTCACATGACACATCTACTTTCCCTGGTACCAAGTAGCAATCAAGTCTAGAGCCTCTTTAGCTTCATTTCTGAAGAGACCTCAGCTGTGATCTCAGATGGGACTCAGTGGGGGTGAGAGAAGAAAGAATCCATTTATGCTGGGCATGAAAGGAGAAAGGAACCATTTAAAGATGAGTTTTAGGCCATTCCAGGCTTACTACTGCTGCTTGCAGTGTCTTTAGGAGGGAAATCCCTCAGGAAATGTGCAAAGCAAGCTGATTCCTGTTGCTGAACAGACAGGTAGTAGCTGATAGGTAGATGTGAACTTGGCAGGTTCTCTGATTAGATTTGTTAAATTTTCCTTCTTTTGCTGAATTACAATCAATTCTCATATTCTGTCTTTCTAAAAGATAAATGTTTTCCTACTCCAAGCCCCCTGGTATGTTTTTGGGTAAAGACATTAAAAAACCCTTCATTGACATGTCATTGAGATATTAATAAGAAGAGGAAATAAGCATGTCTTCCCAATGCATCACATTTAGAGACTTTAAGTTTGAACTCCTCTGTAGTTGAGTCATATGTTGGGTCCATATGTTTCAGCAGAAACCACTGGAATGTGCATGCCTATATCAGCTCAGATAGTCCTAAGTGCCCTGCAGACTACAGTGACTGGGAAAAATGGAGTGACTTGCAGACTAGTAATATTCCTGGAGAATTACAGGCAAAGTGACTGCAACACTGGCATGTGTTTAGTGCTCCTTTATGCAGATTGCTCAGACTTTATTTGCAATCTGAAATATGCTATCATATGTAGCTTCCCCAGCCTTGAGCAGGCTGGCTCAGACCTATTCTGTCACTGTGAACGAGATGACCTAGGGTGAAGTCTTCTGACCTAGATAGGTCTATTGTTCTGCCACACGTGCTCTTCCCCTTCAGGAACCAGGTTTGTGTGGTGAAGGGCTGCTACAATTTGGCTACTTAACAGGGACCTGATTACTGAGGGATCGACTGAGGGAACACTGTCTTTTATGGAGCTCCATGAGAAGAGAAAAGTAAGATCGTATCTGGTACAGTAAGCAACATTTTGTATTGATGCTAGCACTGGCTTTAAACTTCATCTTTTTGAAATTGTTGCTATAGGTGGGAAAGGATACAGGCTAAGTTGGGACAGTGTTGACCAGGTGCTGATTCCACTTAGGAGTTGACAGTGGAAAATGGAATTAGAAAATTCTAAACAGGCATTTGTCCGCAGCCTTCAAGTGCTGCTTCAGGCAAGAGGAGTAGGGTTTGAAGAACAATTGTTAGAAGATTTTTCAGATCAGATAGATTTTTGCTGCCCGTGGTCTAGAGGAGAAAAAAAAAAAAAAAAAAAAAAAAAAAAAAAAAAAAACCTTTAGATAAGAGAAACTTCGAGAGAACTGGAGAAGCTCTGAGAAACACCCAGGCAGATAATTTCACCCTCTGCCTCTGGGCGCTCATAAAAGATGCTATTGATGAGGAGACCTCTCCTGTATCAGCTAGTGCCTAGGTAGAGCTTGAAGAATCTCAGGAAGATCGCCTGCCAGAGAGGACTTTCACAGAAAAGGGCCCTCTCAACCCTAAATTAGAAAAGTATAAAGATACTAATGGTGAGTTAACATTAGATGAAGAAGCTGATTCAGAAAAAGGAGCCACTAAATATTATGATGAGGATTAGCCTCCTTGCGAACCTTCTGTTCTACCCATGGCCTCCACTGTAGGAGATGCTACTCAAATGGACATGCAACTAAGAAAATTAGAGTTTGAAATTAAGTTGCAAAAATTGACTAATGAGCCACAGGAGCTTAAAAAAAAAAGGTGCCAAGTACAGGGAAGAACAGCTATTCTGAGATATACCAATCACTGCTAGAAAGAGCTGTAAGTCAGGCTCGCGGGAAAGGGCAGGATACATCTGACATGCTAGCTTTCCCTGTAGTTGAGATAACTTACCAGCAGAACAATAGAGTCAGACAATATCAGACGTTGGAGTTCAAGGTGATAAAGGAGATAAAAACAGCTGTGGCACAATATGGCCCTACAGCTCCTTTTACACAAGCATTATTGGATACTGTGATGGAGTCAAATTTAACCCGCCAAGATTGGAAGATTCTATGTAAGGCTACTTTTTCAGGAGGAGATTTCTTACTTTGGAGTTCTGAATGGTGAAAAGCCAATAAGAGAACTACTGCTTTGAATGCTAAGACAGGTAGCTCAGATTGGGATACTAACATGCTTTTAGGAAAAGATCAATATGAAAGCAATGCTAATTAGATTGGGTTTCCTGTTGGAGTATATGAGCAGGTTGCAATGGCTTCCCCATGTGCTTGGACTCAGTTACCGACTAAAGCGGATCTTAGTGGAAGTTTAGCCAGTATTCGGCAGGGCCCTGATGAGCTTTTCCAGGAGTTTGTGGATAGGCTTCTAAAAGCAGCTAGTAGAATTCTTGGAGATTCTCAAATAGGAAATCCTTTCATTACGCAAATTAGCTTATGAAAATGCTAACGCAGCATGTCGCTATTCGGCCGCACAAAGGACAGACAGACTTAGCGGAGTATATCTGTCTTTGTGCAGAGATTGGACCTTCATATAATCAGGGCTTGGCCTTGGGCGCTGCTTTGCAAGGAACCACTGTTCAAGAAATGCTTGAACAGAGATGAGGAAATAAAGCATGCTTTAAGTGTGGAAATTTGGGTCATTTAAAAATGATTGTCCTAGGAATAGAGGTGCCGAGAGTGGGCAATCAGGCTATGCTCCAGGAGTTTGTCCTCGATGCAGGAAGGGTAACCACTGGTCCAGGGAATGTAAATCTAAGACAGATATTCAGGGCTGTCCCTTGTCTGGAAATGAGAAGGGGGGCTAACCTCAGGCCCGAGACACCCATAACAAGCAACTTATGTGGCCATGAAGCTGCTGACAAGTGAAGGAAATCCACTTTTGAACTTGTCAGGGCAACCCCAGGAAGTGCAGGACTGGACCTCAGTTCCACCACCCACACAGTATTAACCCCAGAAATGGGAGTTCAAACTCTGCCTATAGGAGTTTCTGGACCTCTAGCTGCAGAAACTTGGGGATTTCTTTTAAGATGAAGCAGTTCTATTTTAAAAGGTCTGCAGATTTATCCAGGTGTTATAGAGAATGATTATGAGGGAGAAATTAAAATTATGGCTGCTTCCCCTCATAGTATTATAACTGTACCTGCTAATCAAAGAATTGCTCAACTTATCTTAGTTCCCTTGTATCCACTACTGTCCAGATTTGTTAAGAATGAGAGAGGACAGAGTGGCGTTGGTTCTTCTGATGTGTAAAAACCATTTGGAAATCAAGCCATTTTTATTTCTTGGAATTCACCATGAGTTTGGGTGGCATCTTGGCATATAATCTCTCAATCCATCCATTCTTCATTCAACTGCTTCAAAACTTCCTTCTTGTTTCATAAGACACAGTTTGGATTTGTTTTCCTTCAGTTACTGTCAATCATCTCCCTGACTATGTTTTCCTGACCCTTTATTTTTGGTGAAAAGCACAGAATCTTGTTGGTTATTAGCTATATCTCTTCTTTAAGACATGGTCAGGATATAGTTGAATCTTCCTAACAGGTTCTTATGCATGTAACCTTGACCTAGAAGGTTGCACATCTCCAAAGTCGATGTTTTGAGGAATGTGATTGTTATTCTGTTCTAAAATCAATGCAACTTTCTACAACTCTGGAAAAGATGTTACTACAGGCAGGACATTCTTTCCTCATTCCTCCAAAGACAAGTCCTTTAAACCCCCAATCCTCTACTGCTGGCCAAGGCAAAAACATGTTCCTTTGTAGACAGTGTGGGAAATTGTGGTATAGAAAAGAAACTGAGATAGAAAGGATTTGTTACATGTATCATCAATCTGCACAAATTATTTTCCTCTGAGAACTCTGGGTCTCCTCTTCCATAGAATGGGACCTCAGTTGTGATTGTCCCATGTCAGCCCACTCTTGCTGCACTAACAAAACTGACACTGGCTTATTTATTAAGACCAGATACTTCTTCCTTACAGATCACAAGGTTGGAAAGCCCAGGGTAAAGGCACTGGTATGTTCAACTGTCTGGTGTAGACAGTGCTCCATATCCAAAAAGGATCCTTGCTACCTATGGTGGTACTGATCTTTAATTTCAACATTCAGGAGGCATAGACAGGAGGACCTCCATGAATTTGAGACTAGCTTGGTGTACATGGAAAGTTCCAGGCCATCCAGGGCTATATATACAGTGAGACTCTGTTTAAAAAGAAGAAGGGAGAGAAGGAAGAAAGGAAGGAAGGAAAGGGGAAGAAAGAAAAGAGGGAAGAAAAGAGAGAAAGAAGGCAGGAAAAAGGAAGAAAGAAAAGAAAAGAAGAGAGGGAAGGAAGGAGGCCAGGAAGGAAGAAAAGGAGAGACTTGCTTCCAGGTTATGACAGTAGAAGGCAGAAAGACAAGAAAGGCAATCACTAGACTGTTTCCCTAGCATGATACTACTTTAACACTATTCCTCTTTCTTGGAAAATGACAGGACACTGGTTATAGTTATATAACCAGTGACTATCATAGTGACCAGCTTGTGTACTGAGGGGAAATTTCATTAGAGCATGCTGCCGTTCACTCTCTGCCCTAAGTTCTGCCAATGGACAGCTTCTTAAGGACTCATGTGATCATCCAGCCAATAGTCATCTTAGCTGAGCACTTATTATGATCCAGAAGACATTGCTATGTGCCCCTCTTTGGGGATTACTTGTGCTTCATTTGGGAACTTGCTGATACATAAATTCTATTCCAAAAATTGGGGTTAAGCCCAACATTACCCAATCCTAACAAGTTCCTTTCCTGGTCAGAAAACAATCTAAATTTCTGCAGGAATTTAAAATAGGAAGGTATACAAATGCACATGAGCACACACGTGTGCGCGCGCGCACACACACACACACAAACACACACAAACAGACAAACACATGAAAAAGTGAAAGAGCCAGTTTCAAAACAGTTCAATACAGTTTTTGCAAGAGAAATGATTTGATTCTAAACAGAAGATTTTCAAATAATGCTTGGAATTCTATATATATTTAACTAATTAGATATATTTAGTTAAAGAAAGCATTAAGCTATCAAAACAATCTAATAGAGTTTTACTGTTTTAGACTCACTGAATCATTATGTAATTACAAGAGAGTAACTCCTGATACAGGTCTTCTCACTCTGGATGACTTGAAGAGATACAGTCTGTATAACTACTCCCCTTACAACACCTTATGAATGGAATAGAATGTTTGGTGTCTAGAATACAAAGCTTTATATTCTCCCCCAAACCCCACAATTGTTTAGAAGGCCTTTTTTTAGAAATTTTTTTAGGAAGTGGACTACACTCTTGGTGTGCAAACTTGCCGAGGCAGCTTGGAATGAAGATACCTCTAACTGATTCTTCAGTTTCCCACGCCTAAAGAAAAATGGGATGGCAATTTTACGACCCTGAAAAGGGTACTGAATAAATGTAAGATTTTTCAGGGCTGTGCGGCACTGCACATCCTGGCTCAAGTCAGCCACCACAGTGAGGGATTATGGTCCAGTCTGAGAAATGATGTCTGGCTCTGATTTAAAGATTTGGGCTCTTTGAAACTGGAATCCCATGCAATCTATAGGTAGTGACACACAAACGTAAAGGGGAAAAGTGTCTCCAAACTGTACCTCATACCAGAAATGGACTGGTGGCCTCAAGTTTATATACTATCTATCTATCTATCTATCTATCTATCTATCTATCTATCTATCTACCTATTTATTTTTATTTATTTATTTATTAACTTGTTTTTATTTATTTATTTATTATTAGAGAATTTCTTCATTTATATACTTTTTATGGTTGAAGTTTTGATTTGTCTTGTATGCATGGGTTTTATGTTCATGTCTGCCTGTGTACCATGTGTATGTGGCACTTGAAGATGTCAGAGGAGGGCATCAAATCCCCTAGAACTGGAGTCAGAGATATGTGAGCCATCATGTGTGTATTAGGAATGGAACCTGGGCCCTTGGGAAGAGCAGTTCATGAACTTAATTTCTGAGACATCTCTATGTGCTCCAAGCTTAGGTAAGCTTGAATAGTCAGATATATTATCAATTTAAGAATATATAATAATGGTTTTCTCAGTGTTTTTGAATGATTCCCTATTCTGTATGCATTCAGTTTCCTAATTTATTTCCTATGCCCTTGCTTCAAATGCAATCTGTAATTGGGTAGAAAATCCAAATTTGGATTTTATTTATAATTATTAAGGGTATGCAGAAAACCCCTAAGTTAAATGCATGTTTTCCTTTCCTTGAAACCTTGATTTGTGTCATGCATTTGAAGCAAATAACATGCACATATTTTGTGAATATCAAAGAACACCTTCTACCAGCTTTCTCCACGATGAAAGGTTGCTCTTTGCCAAGCACCATGCTCTCACACAGCTCGGTGCAACAAACAGCCACACTCAGCCATTCCCCTGGCAAATGTTTTTCAAAACTGCTTTGTGTCTGGGAGCAACATTAAAATATGCTAAAAATGACAATGCTCACAAGTTCTAGCAGTCACTGTTAGAGGGAAAGTTACTGAAAATTCTGAGCCAACCTCTACTCTCCACTGTGAGAATTCCCTGGTGCTGGGGGCTCACTCAAAGTCAGCAGGATCAATTTACATAGTTTTTCATTGTACTCCAGGGAAATTTATGGAAACGTTATAGAAATGAGCTACAAATGGGAACCTGACCTTCTGCCAAAATGCTCCCCCTTTCCTCTCCCTCTTCTCCTCCCTCCTTCTCTCCCTCTTTAGCACCTAATGTGTTCTTAGTCATACATAACATTTTTTTCTAGGACTAAATTTAGAAATATAAAGTCTAGCAATTACACCTCAAGCAACATCAATAACTGATATTTACTCCATGGCACTGAGCCAGGCTTCTCCCACAAATTTTGTCTGCACTGAATCATTAAATCTTTGGCATAACCGTCCGTAAAACCTAGGCTGATGAGATACACAGCAGAGGCAAATTCTTCTAAGACCAAACTTCCCCAGAGCACCCATGGCAACTTCCCATTTCTACAATCAAGCTGAATGTATCAAGAATAATGAGAAACACCAATAAGAGAATAGGGCAGGGTCATAGCTTTTGTTCATATATGATTGTCTTTATTTTATATCATCAAGGGTTTAACACCATGTATGTGTGAGCAAAGAGAGGGAAATCTTTCTTTTGAAAAGTATTTTCTGTTTTTTCTGTGTGCATGTGTGCTCATATATGTGCTTATATACAGATATTACAGCTGTTCTCCTCTAACACTTTCCTCCTCAAAACCATCGGACAGGATCTCTCCCTAACCTGGAGCTTCTCAATTTGTTATTGTTTCAGCTAGGTTGGTTGGCTAGACTGCTCTAGGGATCTGCCTATCTCTACCCCTATGCCTGGGTTTTACATGCACATTTGCACAGTAGATGCCTGGACCTGAGCTTGGGCCCTTTTGCTAAACAATCAATACTTTTACCCACCCACTAAGCTCCTTAGTCCTGGATTTTTTTCTTATAATTTTGTTTTGCACTGTTTTGGCAAAGTAACACATACTACAAAAAGGCATTTAGAAGTATGAACTATGACATTCATCTGGCCAGCATGCTTTTTGCTTCATCATCATAGGACTTTATTTAAAATTTCCTCTGATGTCAGAGATTTGCCCAGGTTAGGACTGGGAGAAAGGAAGACAGAATCACCATGATTTGGAGGGATAAGGGTCAGATTTAGAGCAGAAGGAAAATCATCTAAAATGTAGGTGAGAAGGAATGTGGCCCCCAAAAGGGCTGCCCAGAAGTGTTTTGAGGAGCAAAGTCTAGGAAGCCACCCCAAAGGAGCAAGGGCAACAAAGATAAAATATAGAATTAGAGGATGTTAAGTCAGGATTACAGGATTAAAATGTGTGCTAGTTTCTAGGAGGATTAGAACTGCCCAGGCTTTGAGCTAGCCAAGGCATTTTAAAATTAACTGATGTGTGTGTGTGTGTGTGTGTGTGTGTGTGTGTGTGTGTGTGTGTGTGTGTGTTTCATTTGAGAATCCAGATAGCTCCTGGGCAGGTGTGCACATGCAACCTGCCAGGAGCCAAAGCAGGGTAGCTAACTCATCACTACAGATGTCTACATGGGCTGCAATAAATTTTTGAGTGACTGTGGGGGAGGAAAACTGAGAAAGGGAGAGAAAGAAAGAAAGAAAGAAAGAAAGAAAGAAAGAAAGAAAGAAAGAAAGAAAGAAAGAGAGAGAAAACAGTTTTAGAATTATACCTTATGTAAATATGACATTTTATTTTTAATTTAGATTTTTATTTTTCTTTATTCTTTTGTACAGAGTTACATGTAGCCTTGGCTGGCCTTAACTCCTGATATCCTCCCAAGTGCTGAGATTACAGTCCTGGCCACCACACACGGTTCTCAAGTGACATTTTAAATTCAGATGCATTATTAGCTTGGGTTCTACTCATAAACTTAAGACTGTAAACAGGTACTCTCGGGAGAGTTTGAGCCTTCCAGGTTTGATGAGAAACAAAAATCAGGATAGTTCCCAATGTGTTGTGCCTTGTGAGCAGAGCTGAGCTGACCAGAGATTCCTAGCTCGAAGTTTCCAGGCAGCAGCCCTGCCTGACACGGGCTTGTTCCATGACCCTAGCCAGTAGCCAGGCCACTGTGAGCTAATTTCTTCCTCTGAAAAATTAACAGAACACTTACCTACATCTAATATATCTGGAGTCTTTAATTAATGTCAATGTTTGTGTAAAAATGAAATGCAGTTTACCCAATAAATGCCAAGGAATCTAGTTTTATTTTTGTATCCTCTTTTTGGCAGGAGCCACAGAGTGAGAAGAATAAAACATTAACTCATTGAAACATTTATCATGCTGGAGATTCTGAAGTTCTGTTTGCAATGTTTTTCCAAAACAGCATTTCAGTAAAGATGTTGAAAGGTAATTTAACACCCATTCACAAGAATGTTCAGACTAGAGATTTACATGTGCCCTCAGAACATGCTAGAAGGCAGGGAATGGCACAATGGTAGAGTACTTGCCTCATATATTTGAAGCCCTAGGTTTGACTCATAGCAACATAGCTACACACACATGCACACAGAGGCACATACACATGCACACACACTAGCAAGGGAACTGGAAGAGGCATGGGCACATGTGGAAAATCTTTACAATAAAAAAGAAAAAAAAAACTGGGCAAGGAAAGGGTACAGAATGAGAAGAAACTAGCTTCTGGAGAGACTGAGTAATGAGTAGTTAGTGAAGGGGAAAGTAGGGACCCATGTGGAGAAGGGAAGGAAGGGAAAGAAGGCTAGATGTGGGTGAGGAAAGAGTATTAAGGGCATGTCTAATCCAGGTTATTACGCTATCATTGTTAAGAATATGTGCATTTGTGCACAGTTGTGCATAGTTGTCTAAGTATGGCACTGAGGAATCCAAGGTAAGAGGACACATTTAGTACTTCTAAACTTCTATCAGTTTTGAAAAAGGGTATTTTAAAGATTACTTGCCTATTTTAATGTAATTACTTTGGATCTTTAAAGAAGTTATTTGAAGACTTTCTGAATTATGAATGGTGATTTCTATTATATAAATGACTGGCAAATACTTCACTCCTCCTTTACTTTACACAAGCTTTTTAGAATGATATAAATACATTTGTCAGTTTCTGCTTTTGCTTCCTATATATTTAGAATCCTATCCTGAAAAATCACTGCCTGTACCAATCTTTCTCTATCTCTCTGTCTCTCTGCCTCTCTCTGTCTCTCTCTGTGTGTTAAACATATGTAAGTATGCACACCTTTGTGCATGCACTTGTGGGAGTCAAAGAAGGTTGAGTGCCATACTCTCCCACTTTGTACTTTATTCCCTTGAGACAGGGTCTCTCTCTGATCATGGAATCAGGCAAGTGCCCAACAAATCCCAGCCATCATCCTGTATCTTCAACAATGCTAGAGTTACATGAGTTGTAGGTACCAAATTGTAGTGGTTTGAACGAGAATGCCTACCCCTGGACTCATATATTTGAATGCTTAGTTCTGGGTTGGTGAACTGCTTGGGAAAGATTAGGAGGCATGGCTTTGTTGGAGGAGGTGTGTAGCTGGGTGTGGGTTCTGAAGTTTCAAAATCCCATCCCATGCCAGCCCCAACCTCACCTCTCTCTCTCTGCCTAGGTGCAGATCAGTATGGTAAACTCTTAGTTCCCTGCTTGCCTGCCTGAGGCTATGCTTTCTGCCATGACGCTCATTAAGTAACCCTCTGAAACTGAAAGCCAGTTAATTTTTTTTTATAAGTGTCACCTTACTCATGGTGTCTCTTCACAAAAATAGAACAGTGGTTAAGATACGACTCATGCTTGTGCTTGTACACACAGCAAGTGCTCTGAACCAGAGTCCTCTTCCCAGCCCACATACAAGTATCTTTCCTTTAGTTTTTCCACTTTCAGGTCTTATATTTGGGTTTGAGATCCCCAGAGTTGATATTTGTATAGGGTGAAGTCCTCACTGTGTGGATGGCCAGCATCCCAGCCCCACTGCCCTCTCTCAAAGGTACCTTTTGTGAATTATAAGAATCAGTGGATTCTAGCTACCCTGGCTTATCTTGGTGCTCTCTATTTTGTTGATTTGCTCTCTGTGTTTGTTCTAAAAGTTACTTTTTATTAGTTTTGTGTTATCTACAGGGAACATAGAATGCTTGGAGAGATGGTAAGTCCAAAGTCTAGGGAATCTTTAAATTTTTATAATTGTAGATGTAACAAACAGGAAAGATCACATATTTAGAAAATCTAGAAAATTTACTAACCAATGTTGACAGCCAGGGTGAGATTTCGCCACAATATTTATCCTCCCTCTACTTGATTAATCAAAGTTCTTTCCTAAGACAGGTTTGCAAGGTTGGCAGGGCCAAATCTACCACTGAAAAGACCATTTACTGAAGAAAAAACCAACCTGTTCACCAGAACGGGAAAAGGAGGATGGTAATCAGAAGCAATCTTGAAGCTATGGTGTAATGGAGAAACTACAGGATAAATCCATGTTAACAACCAGACGGCAGAATAAGTAGGCATAAGCCAGCTGCAGAAATGACAGAGTATACTAGGAAGTCCCTTTAGTCAGCACATTAAACAAGGGAGAGAATTGCAAGATTTTTTTCCAACAAAATAGGCCACAAAGGCAAGATTATGGGCATCAAAACAAGTTTCAGATAATAAAACTTGTTTTATTGTTGAAGTCTTTTACTAGGGGGAAAATGTTTTTGGCATTGTAATGCAGGAATTCTTGTTGATAAAGACCCAAATGCTGTGAAATCATCAATTGGGAAAAAAGAATAAAAGTATTTTTCAGAACAGAAGCAATTTCAAATCGACAGTGATAAATTAACCTGAAGTCCTGTGGAATGTTATCAGAAATGCTTTAGTAAATATTTTAGTTCAAAATTTGAATGACCTTAGTGGCATACTAAAGTCATCTATGCCTTTCTCTAGGAAATAAAAGCAAGTCAATATAAAAACACAGGGAAACAGCTCTGCTCTGTGTGAAAAAAATCCATGCCACAATCACAAAGTGGCATTAAGAAGTATTAGGAACTTACATTATGTTTTAAGTTATAATTTTACAAAATTACAAAATTTATTACTGGTCAAAGTCCTGAAATATGATATTAGCAAAACTGGAGAAGGTAAAAAAGTCAAAAAATTAATTCAAGTAGCTTAAAATCTTTACTCTTTCATAGCAGAAAACATACAATCTTTCTACCTTTCCTTTCTTTTTTTAAAGATTTATTTCTATTTTTGTGTGTGGGTGTTTTGCCTTTATGTATGTATATGTACCACATGCTACCATGGGTGCTAGGAACATTATAGAAGAGTATATGCTCTTATCCCCTAAGCCATCTCTCCAGCCCTCTGTCCTCTCTTATAAGAATAAGCAAGCATAAGAGTTTGTACCAATGCAACTTCAAGTTTCTTTTCTCTGCATGTGAAGACAAAATATGTTTGCAACAAGTGAGCCTCTGAGTACTGGATGCATACATGTGGACTCTGTGTCTATGGACAGCTCACTTAGGTGAAATTGTAAGTCACCAAGTGGAGGTAGAGGCCATTATTGTGTTTTACATAGAGTAGGCTCTTAAAGAATAATAATTATTATTTTAAATTAATTGTATTATGTACATTTGGATATGCAGCATTTAGATGAGAACATGGCCATTATAGTGGTATAAGTTAACATATCGTCTTACACAGAGGCTTCTTTGAGTAGTGTGATGGTCAATCTTGATTGTTAAGATTGTCAATATCTAAAAAATTAAGATTTATTTATTTTTAATTGTTTGTATATGTTTATATGTGGGTGGAGGAGAATATTTACATGTATGTCCAGGTTTCTGAGGAGGCTAGAGTCATTGGATTCTCCAGGAGCTAGAGTTACAAGATGTTTTGACCTGCCCAACATGGGTCCTGGGAAATGAAGCAGATTTCTCTGAAAAAGCAACATGTGCCCTTAACCACTGAGCCATCTCTCCAGCTCCAGGGATATCAATTTTAGTTAATGAAATATAGAATTATCTTGATTAAATTAGTTAAAGTGGAAAGATCTACCCTAATATGGGTGGCGGCATTCCATAGGCTACATTCTTAGACAAAAGAATTGTAATGGCATTGTAATGCAGGAATTCTTGTTGATAAATACCCAAATGCTGTGAAATCATCAAATGGGAAAAAAGAATAAAAGTATTTTTCAGAACAGAAGCAAAATCATCAACTGGGAAAAAGAATAAAAGTATTTTTCAGAACAGAACAATTTCAAATCGACAGTGATAAATTAACCTGAAGTCCTGTGGAATGTTATCAGAAATGCTTTAGTAAATATTTCCTGCTCCATGCCTTTCTTACCACCATTCCTTTCCCTGAAGAATGGACTGTAGTCCTTCAAGCCATGAATCCAAATGATTGCCAGTTCTTCAAGTGCTTTGATCCAACTGTTGCCAGTTCTTCAAGTGCTTTGATCAAGTATTTTCATAGCAACAGTAAAAGTATGAATATTGGATTAACAAGCACCTGGGTGAAAAGACTTACCTCCCAAGAGTGATGGGGCATCACTCTCCAATGATGAGGAGAGGAGCAGGACTCCTCATCCCTAGGAACTCCACTGCTGTCATCATCACATTTGACTGAAATAATTTTTAGCATAGTATAACAGGAGCTAAATAATATCTGAAATTTCTTTGGTTTTGTTTAAACAGTAATAATTCATTTGTTTGTTGGAGCATGCATTATTTTTCCTTGTTCTCTAAGTGGCAGTTAGCTTCATAGGGCTTAATTATTTAAACTGGAGGTTGTATTTACTCCATCCTTGAAGTTTCTTTGGCAGAAATAGATCTTTGATGAGCCTGTGAATGAATAATAATTGAAGTGGTCTCTTGAATAATTTCTCTGGGCCTCTGGCTACCACTAAGAGACATTTCTACAAGCCCAGCCTCCTTCCTGCTACATGTATAGATTCCCCCAGAGAAACAGGGTGCACATTGAACACATATTGCAATGTTCATGACATAGCCAAAGGAGAGGCTTTGGCTATTACAGCAACCTGTTGGGTCTGGGTGAGTGATTCAATGTAAGCACTCCAAAGCTTAAGAAGGCCTCATAGCAGCATATGGAGACCTGTTAAATTTTAAATTCTACCCATGGAACTTTGCTGCCTAACTATTCCATTCAGTTTTTAATTAAGGAGGGGAAAAAGGAAGTGTCATTTCTTGAGTCTTCTACGATCTCAAAATATCACTTAATAGGAGCTTTACATCCCTTAAGAACATTACGTTAAATATCATTGAAGCAATTTGTTAAACACACCACCTCAAGGACAAAAATAGAAGCATACCTGTTTAAGTATCTAGCTCTCCCTGGTGTGGTGCATTTGACACACTGTTAACACAAATTTAGTATCTGTAGTACAACTCTAATTAGAGATTAGATAACAAGTTTTGATGCTCCTGGAAACCTGCATTAATCTGTATATATGAAGAACTCTGTGAAAACCTTTGGCCCCTGATCTCTGGAAGTGGGGTCCTACCTGTGGCCTTCAAATTTTAACAGAAGATTTGTGGGTGCCATTTTCTTTAACTCTTGCAAAGTCTTACTGAAGACTTGGATGAAAGTGTAAAGGCACATGTACCTATAACCTTGTTATTGAACAAGGTTCAATAACCTTAGGGGACCAAAATATGTATTAAAATTCAACATTAATTTTGACCTTAGAGCTATTTAAAGTTTAATTTGCATTCAATAAAACTTAAATAAATCAATAAAACATGACACTCCTAAAGAAGCCTCTTAACTGAAATTAATAGGACTTTTTGATTCAAAATAGTATGAATTGATTTTATATTGAAAAAAGCAATAATGAAATACCTTACATTTTTATAGTATTTATTTGTCCTTTGAGTACTTCACACAGTGCTGTTGAATCCTATTTATTCCTCACAACTTTTCCCAGATGTACCTCCCTTGTCCTGCCCACCCAGCATTGTGTCCCACTTTCCAAGCCAATGTGTGCTTCCCAAACTCTCTTGGATGTGTACTCTCCCATTAGGACTGGATTTTCATGAGCTAAACTTTTAGAGGGAACTGACCCTTCCTATGGGAATTGACAATAGTTCCTGGCTTTAAAGGTAAACCTTATAAACTTGTTCCCAACTCTCCTATCCATGTCAGGATTTTGTGTGGTTTAGGCTTGCACAGGTCTCCTAAATAGTGTTATCACTACTGTGAGTTCAATTGTGCAGCTATCCTGGTGTGTCCAGAAGATACTTTTCCTTATAGCCATCCATACCTTTTAGCTATTTCACTCATCCCACTTCCATTCCCTCTTCCACAAGAATTCCTGAGTCTTTTAAGGAGTTGTGGTATGTATATTCATTGCATTAGGGTAGAAAATTCTGCAGCCTCTGAGTCTCTTTACTTTGACTAGTTGCAGATTTCTTTTTTTTTTTATCACCATGGCTTGCAAGCAGAAGCTGCTCTAGTTGAATTAAAGCCAATTCCACAATTAATTAATTAATTATGGACTTGACCAAAATTAAAGAATTATATGGCAAAAACTCTAACATTCCATTAATATATAAATATTGTTACTGAATTAATTCATTTACACCAAAACCAATTTGGAAACCTAGATCCTGTTATATCACAATTTTAAAAAACTCTAAGAATTGTGGATGAGTGTCTACATACAACTAAGAACGTAGTTCCTTGTTGTAGTTAGAAAACTGAAAGAGATTTGTAATTTTTTAATGTGATATTTAACAGAAAAACCAAATTAAGAAATTTCTTTGGAGAAAATAGGGACTGAAAAAATATTTTAATTGGTAGAGTGTTTGCCTAGAATATGTGAAGCCCTGACTTCCATCCCTAACACCTCATAAACGGGGTATGCAGGTGCATGCCTATAATCTCTGCATTGGATGACTCCTAGGTGAATTTAGGAGGATCAGGAATTCATGGTCAATTTTGGTTTCATGTTTAAGTTCAAGGTTAAGCTGGGATATTGAGAGCCTGCCTCAAAAAATAAGCATCAAAAAGTGTATTTTGGTTAAATATTATATTCAAGTAAAATAAAACAGTACCAAAATTGGGTAAGAACTTCATGGATTTATTAGAAAGTGACATTCCAACTCAGTGGTCTTCACTTGTCAAGGTTTTTTGGCAGCCATGATATTCATGTGAGTTAGAGTGAAAATATTTGCCGTCTTCATTTCAGGATCATTATTCTGTTCTTGGATTTGCAAACTCATTGGCCCTATGTGTGATGTGACCAAGTGACAACCAGTTGGCTCACTGAGCACAACTCCTAAGTGCAGCAAACAGGAACAATAAATCCAGTCAAGCCGTCCACTTAGTGATTTTGTTTCTGTAACTCAAAACTCATAAAAATCATTTATACTCCCCAGAATGTGTACTTCAGCCTCAGAAACAAAGCTTGAAAGCTGTTGTATAAGCAACATTTTCTACCTTCTTACTTGGATGTTTTAGAATCTTCTAAATATTTAAAGATTCCAAGGCTAACAGAATCTCTGTCTGCCTCTGGATAACATCAGCACTGTGTAGAAACCAATGATTTCAGAAAACTCTTTGGCAATAGACAAAAAGGCTGAAATGTTTATTAAAACCATAGTTACCCCAGTTATTCACAAAAAATCAGAATTTGTGGATATTTTCAAAATATGCAAGTTTCTTTTAAGGTAGACAACCTACAGTGTCATTTAAATGTACACTGTCAACTTCAATAGTAGACTTGATATCGGGGCATTTTGATGATGAACTCCATGAATTTCTGTGTTTACACAGGACTATTCAAGCAGTGTAGAAGCCAAACTGCTTTAAAAGACATCAGAATTCATGAAATGAAACATCACCTCTGATGTAGAATATTCAATTTGATCCATACTTCAGTGTATAGATCTTTAAAAGCATGTCATAGTAGATAGCCGACTTTGAGCCTAACCCCGATGTGCAATCTGGCACATATGCATTATATCACCAGATGTTTGCTGTGATCTGCTACAAATAATTTCTCTTCTACTTCCAAGGGACAAGAGCTCATTCACAAACCAAGAAGGCTACAAGATACTCAAATCTGAGACATTTAGGTGTGTGTGTGTAATAGGGTGGTGTTAGGTACATAAGTATGTGGGAGTGCATGTCCAGAAGCCAGAAGCCAGAAGCCAGAAGCCAGAAGCCAGAAGCCAGAAGCCAGAAGCCAGAAGCCAGAAGCCAGAAGCCAGAAGCCAGAAGCCAGTCTCTGCTCTCATTTCTTAGAAGCTGCCTACCTTAATTTTTAAAATAGGGTCTCTCCCTGGGTTGAAGTTTGCCAACTAGTAAGATTAATCCCTTAACCAGGGACTAGCTTGTTGCTAAACGCCAGCACTGAGATTTTTATATGCTCCACCATGACACCTGGGTTTTTCATGTGAGTGTTAGGGAACAAATTCAGATCTTTATGCTTGCAATAGGACTACTTAACTGGCTTAGCCATTTCCTAACTTGAAATATCTGATTTTAGTGTAATTCAGATCTCATACAAGTAAATATATTCAAATGTTAGAAAGAAATTCTGCCAGGAAAAGAAGTCAATTCATCTTTGAGTACATAATGCATATCCATTTACAAATATTTATGTCTCTTCCCAGAAAAATATGAAGTCAACCGAATTCACTGCTTAGAAATTTAAAATGGAAAGTATGACACCAATATTCTAGGAAAAATAAAGCCTTCTACAAAACATAGACTGGGCGTTCATACACGAGATCTACTTTATAAAGTAAGGGACAGAATGAGATAAATTAAAGAAAGAGGAAGAAATTGGCTCAAATGAAGCCACTAAACAACCAGTTTACTTCAGTTTTTTTTTTTTAACTCCTTACTGTCTATGCTTGAAGCATGTAAACATAAAACATGTAACAGGCATGTGAGTCTCCCAGGTCAGTAGATATTCTTGTGTGTCCATACTTTCTATACATATATGGGCATAGAGGCCAGAGAACAATCTTAGCTGTCATTTCTCAAGAGACACCCACATTTGTTTTTGAAGACAATGTCTCCCACTATCCTGGAGCTGGACCCAACTGTCTCCACTGCCTCAGAGCTATGATCACAAGTATGATAACATACTCTATATTTTTTAAGTAGGTCTTGGTGATTAAATTTAAATGCATGATCACATAACAAACACCTCACACACTCAGCTACCATCCCAGCACCTTTAATATGAAGGAGAAAAATATGGTCTATCAGTTAGGATTAGCATTACTGCAATGAAACATCATGGCCAAAAGCAGTTTGGGAAAAGGGGGGTTTATTTGGATTGCATTTCCATATCACTGACCACCACCCAAGGAATTCAGGACAGGAACTTAAGCCAAAAAGGAACCTGAAAGCAGGAGATGCTGTAGATATAGACCATGGAGGAGTGCTGCTCTTCATGGCTTGCTCAGTCTGCTTTTTTTTTTTTTTTTTTTTTTTATAAAACCCAAGACCACCAGGCCAGATGTGTCACTTTTATACTCGACGAGCCTTCTGCCATTGAGATCACTAATTAAGAAAATGCCCTACACTCCTGTCTACTTACATCCTGATCTTATAGAGGCATTTTTCTTTCTTTTTTTTTATTAGATATTTTCTTTATTTACATTTCAAATGCTATAACAAAAGTTCCCTATACAAACCCTGGCCCTGTTCCACTACCCACTCACTCCAACTTCTTGGCCCTGGCATTACCCTGTACTGGGGCATATAAAGTTTGCAAGATCAAGGTGCCTCTCTTCCCAATAATGGCCAACTAGGCCATCTTCTGCTACATATGAAGCTAGAGATACAAGCTCTGGAGCTACTAGTTAGTTCATATTGTTCTTCCACCAATAGGGTTGCAGACCCCTTCAGTTCCTTGGGTACTTTCTCTACCTACTTCATTGGGGGCCCTGTGTTCCATCCTATAGATGACTGTGAGCATCTGCTTCTGTATTTGCCAGGCACTGGCATAGACTCATACAAGACAGAGATATCAGGGTTGCTTCAGCAAAATTTTGCTGGCATATGCAATAGTGTCTGAATTTGGTGGCTGATTACGGTATGGATCCCAGGGTGGGGTAGTCTCTGGATAGTCCATCCTTTCATCTTACCTCCACACTTTGTCTCTGTAACTCCTTTCATGGGTATTTTGTCCCCTATTCTAAGGAGGAAAGAAGTATCCACATATTGGTCTTTATTCTTCTTGATTTTCTTGTGTTTTGCAAATTGTATCTTGGGTAGTCTAAGTTTCTGGGCTAATGTCAACTTATCAGTGAGTACATATCTAATGACTTCTTTTGTGATTAGGTTATCTCACTAAGGATGATATCCTCCAGATACATCCATTTGCCCAAGAATTTCATAAATTCATAGTTTTTAATAGATGAATGGTAATCCATTGTATAAATGTACCACATTTTCAGTATCCATTCCTCTGTTGAGGGACATCTGGGTCTTTTCTAGCTTCTGGCTATTATAAATAAGGCTGCTATGAACATAGTGGAACATGTGTCCTTATTATCAGTTGGAACATCTTCTGGTTATATGCCCAGGAGAGGTATTGCTGGATCTTCCAGGAGTACTATGTCCAATTTTCTGAGGAACCCCCAGACTGACTTCCAGAGTGGTTGTACAAGCTTGCAATCCCACCAGCAATGGAGGAGTGTTTCTTTCTCTAAATCCTTGCCAGCATCTGCTGTCACCTGATTTTTTGATCTTAGTCATTCTGACTGGTGTGAGGTAGAATCTCAGGGTTGTTTTGATTTGCATTTGCATGATGATTAAGGACATTGAACATTTTTTCAGGTGCTTCTCAGCCATTTGATATTCCTCAGTTGAGAATTCTTTATTTAGCTCTGTACCCCATTTTTAATGGGGTTATTTGAATTTCTGGAGTCCAGCTTCTTGTTTTCTTTGTATATATTGGATATTAGTCCTCTATCAGATTTAGGATTGGTAAAGATCCTTTCCCAATCTGTTGGTGGCCTTTTTGTCTTATTGACAGTATTTTTTGCCTTACAGAAAATTTGCAATTTTATGAGGTCCCATTTGTCAATTCTTGATCTTAGAGCACAAGCCATTGCTGTTCTGTTTAGGAACTTTTCCCCTGTGCCCATATCTTTGAGGCTTTTCCCAACTTTCTCTTCTATTAATTTCAGTGTCTCTGGTTTTATGTGGTGGTCTTTGATCACTTAGACTTGAGCTTTGTACAAGGAGATAAGAATGGATCAATTCCCATTCTTTTAAATGATAATGGCCAGTTGTGCCAGCACCATTTGTTAAAAATGCTGTCATCCTTCCACTGGATGGTTTTAGCTTTCTTATCAAAGATCAAGTGACCATAGGTGTGTGGATTCATTTCTGGGTCTTCAATCCTATTCTATTGATCTACCTGTTTGTCACTGTACCAGTACCATGCAGGTTTTATCACAATTGCCCTGTAGTAGAGCTTGAGGTCAGGGATGGTGATTCCACCAGAGTTTATTTTATTGTAGAGAATAGCTTTTGCTATCCTAGATTTTTTATTATTCCACATGAATTTGCAAATTGCCATTTCTAACTCTGTGAAGAATTGCGTTGGAATTTTGATGGGGATTTCATAGACTCTGTAGATTGCTTTTGGCAGGATAGCCGTTTTGACTATATTAATCGTGCCAATCCATGGGCATAGGAGATCTTTCCATCTTCTGAGATATTCTTCAATTTCTTTCTTCAGAGACTTGAAGTTCTTATCATACAGATCTTTCACTTCTTTAGTTAGAGTCACACCAAGATATTTTATATTATTTTTGACTATTGGGAATGGTAATGTTTCCCTAATTTCTTTCTCAGCTAGTTTATACTTTGTGTAGAGAAAGGCCACTGATTTGTTTTAGTTAATTTTATATCCAGCCACTGCACTGAAGCTGTTTATCAGGTTTAGGACTTCTCTGGTCTAATCTTTAGGGTCACTTATATATACTATCATATCATCTGCAAATAGTAATATTTTGACTTCTTCCTTTCCAATTTGTATTCCCCTGACTTCCTTTTGTTGGCAAATTGCTCTGGCTAGGACTTCAAGTACTATATTTAATAGGTAGGGAGAAAGTGGGCAGCCTTGTCTACTCCTTCATTTTACTGGGATTACTTTGAATTTCTCTCCATTTACCTTGATGTTGGCTCCTGGTTTGCTGTATATTGCTATTATTATGTTTAGGTATAGGCCTTGAGTTCCTGATCTTTCCAAGACTTTTATCATGAAGAGATGTTGGATTTTATAAAATGCTTTCTCAGCATCTAACAAGATGATCATGTGGTTTTTGTCTTTGAGTTTGTTTATATAGTGGATTACATTGATGGGTTTGTGTATATTAAACCATCCCTGTATCCCTGGGATGAAGCCTACTTGGCCATGATGGATGATGGTTTGATGTGTTCTTGGATTCGGTTTGTGAGGATTTTATTGAATATTTTTGCATTGATATTCATGAGGGAAATTGGTCTGAAGTTCTCTTTCTTAGTTGGGTCTTTGTGTGGTTTAGGTATCAGAGTAATTGTGGCTTCATTGAATGAATTGGGTAGAGTACCTTCTGTTTCAATTTTGTGGGAAAGCTTGAGGAGAGTTGGAATTAGGTCTTCTTTGAAGGTCTGATAGAACTTTGCACTAAACCCATCTGGTCCTGGGCTTTTTTTAGTTGGGAGATTATTGATGACTGCTTCTATTTCTTTAGGGGAATTAGGACTGTTTAGATCGTTAATCTGATCCTGACTTAACATTGGTACCTGGTATCTCTCTAGGAAGTTGTCCATTTCAACCAGGTTTTCTAGTTTTGTTGAGTATAGCCTATTGTAGTAGGATTTGATGATGTTTTGGATTTCCTCAGATTCTGTTGTTATGTCTCCTTTTTCATTTCTGATTTTGTTAATTAGGATACTGTCCTTGTACCCTCTGGATAGTCTGGCTAAGGGTTTATCTATCTTGTTATTTTCTCAATGAACTAGCTCCTGGTTTGGTTGATTCTTTGAATAGTCCTTTTTTTCCCCACTTGGTTGATTTCAGCCCTTTATTTGATTATTTCCTGCTGTCTACTCCTCTTGTGTGAATTTGCTTCCTTTAGTTCTAGAGCTTCTAGGAGTGCTGTCAGTCTGCTAGTGTATGTTCTCTCTAGTTTCTTTTTAGAGGCATTCAGGGCTATGAATTTTCCTCTTAGGACTGCTCTCATTGTGACACATAAGTTTGGGTATGTTGTGGCTTCATTTTCATTAAACACTAAAAAGTCTTTATTCTCTTTATTTCATCCTTGACCAAGGAATCATTGAATAGAGTGTTGTTCAGTTTCCATATGAATGATGGCTTTCTATTATGTTGTTATTGAAGATCAGTCTTAGTCTGTGGTGATCAGATATGATGCATGGGATAATTTCAATATTTTTTTATCTGTGGAGTCCTGTTTTGTGATGAATTATATGGTCAATTTTGGAGGAGGTACCATGTGGTGCTGAGAAGAAGGTATATCCTTTTCTTTTAGGAAAAAAATGTTCTATACATATCTATTAAATCCATTTGTTTTACAACTTCTGTTAGTGTCCATGTGTCTCTGTGTAATTTCTGTTTCCAGTATCTGTCCATTTGTGAGAGTGGTGTGTTGAAGTCTCTCACTGTTATTGTGTGAAGTGCAATGTGTGCTTTGAGCTTTACTAAAGTTTCTTTAATGAATGTGGCTGCTCTTGCATTTGGAGCATATATATTCAGAATTGAGAGTTCATCTTGGTAGATTTTACCTTTGATGAGTATGAAGTGTCCCTCCTTGTCTTTTTTGATAACTTTAGGTTGAAAGTCAATTTTATCTGATATTAGAATGGCTACTCCAGCTTGTTTCTTCAGAACATTTGCTTGGAAAATTGTTTTCCAGCCTTTTACTCTGAGGTAGTGTCTGTATTTTCCCTGAGGTAGTTTTCCTCTCAGCAACAAAATGTTGGGTCCTCTTTTTGTAGCCAGTCTATCAGTCTATGTCTTTTTATGGGGGAATTGAGTCCATTGATGTTAAAAGAAATTAAAGAAAAGTAATTGTTGCTTCCTGTTATTTTTGTTGTTAAAGTTGGGATTCTGTTTTTGTGGCTGTCTTCTTTTAGGTTTTTTGAAGGATAATTTTCCTGCTTTCGGTAGGTTGTAGTTTCTGTCCTTGCATTATTATCCTTTGAAGGGCTGGATTCTTGAAAAGATATCGTGTGAATTTGGTTTTGTCATGGAATACTTTGGTTTCTCCATCTATGGTAATTGAGAGTTTTGCTGGGTATAGAAGCCTAGGCTGGCATTTGTGTTCTCTTAGGGTCTACATAACATCTGTCCAGGATCTTCTGGCTTTCATAGTCTCTGGTGAGAAGTCTGGTGTAATTCTAATAGGCCTGCCTTTATATTTTACTTGATCTTTTTCCCTTACTGCTTTTAATATTCTGACTTTATTTAGTGCATTTCTTGTTCTGATTATTATGTGCAGGGTGGAATTTCTTTTCTGGCCCAATCTATTTTGAGTTCTATAGGCTTCTTGTATATTCATGGGCATCTTTTTCTTTAGGTTTGGGAAGTTTTCTTCTATTATTTTGTTGAAGATATTTGCTGGCCCTTTAAGTTGAAAATCTTCATTCTCATCTATACCTATTGTTCTTAGGTTTGGTCTTCTCATTGTGTCTTGTATTTCCTGGATGTTTTGAGTTAGAATCTTTTTGCATTTTGCATTTTCTTTGATTGTTGTGCCCATGTTCTTATGGAATCTTCTGCACCTGAGATTCTCTCTTCCATCTCTTGTATTCTGTTGATGATGCTCGCATCTATGGCTCTTGATTGCTTTCCTAGGGTTTCTCTCTTCAGAGTTGTCTCCCTCTGAGTTTTCTTTATTTTTTTTTTACTTCCCCTTTTAGGTCTTGGATGGTTTTGTTCAATTCCATCACCTGTTTGGTTGTGTTTTCCTATAGTTCTTTAAGAGATTTTTGTGTTTCGTCTTTGAGGACTTCTACCTGTTTATCACTATTTTCCTGTAATTCTTTAAGGACTTCTACCTGTTTAGCAGTGTTCTCCTGTATTTCTTTAAGTGAGTTATTAATGCCCTTCTAGATGTACTCTACCAGCATCATGAGATATGATTTAAATCTGAGTCTTGCTTTTCGGGTGTGTTGGGGTATCCAGGACTCATTGAGGTAGAAGTGCTGGGTTTTGATGATGGTGAGTGGTCTTGGTTTCTGTTAGTAAGATTCTTAAGTTTACCTTTCACCATCTGGTAATCTCTAGAGTTATTTGTTATAGTTTTCTCTGGTTGGAGCTAGTTCCTCCTGTGATTCAGTTAGCCTCTGTCAGTAGTCTTGGGAGTCCTGCTCTTTCCTGAGTCTCAGTGGTCAAAGTACTCTCTGCAGGCAAACTCTTCTCTTGCAAGGAATGTGCACAGAGGTCTGGCGTTCAGACCTGCCTCCTGGCTGAAGATGAAGGCCTGAAACAGGGCCTGTCCCAGAAGATGTGTTGCCTCTCTAGTCTGCATGCTCACCTGCACAGACTAGTCTCCGAGGGATGTGGGTCACAAGATGGCTCTCTCTTGCTCTGGTGGTCAGAGCCCTCCCGTGGGGACACTTCTCCTCTGGAGGGGTAGGTGCCCAGATATCTGGAGCCTGAAATGGTGTCTGTCCCAGAAGCTGTGTTGCTTCTGCAGTCTGTGCTCTCACCTGCACAGATTGGTCTCTGAGTGACTCTAGGACCCAAGATGGCTCCTTCACCTGCTCAGCAATCAGAGCCCTCCCTGGTGGATACCTGTCCACTGGTGGGGAAGGTGCCCTGATGTTTGGAGCCCTAAACAGGGTCTGTCCCAGAAGCTGTGTTGCTTCTGCAGTCCACACTCTCACCTGCGCAGACTGGTCTCTGAGGGACCTGGGACCTAAGATCAAGGCATTTTTTCTTAATTCAGGTTCTTTCATTTCAAGTTGACATAAAATCTCCAGCACAAGGTTATATAAATCCACACAGCTCTGCCTCCTGTGGAAAGCAGGACTCACCATTTCAGCACTTATTTAAAAATACAGGAACTGCATACAGGAAGGAATAATTACCATCAAATTTAAATGTAAGAATTTTTTTGGAAATAATACATGTTGACATAAATATTTCAAGCAGAGTACTAGAAAGTTATTAACTATCTACACATCCATAAGAATATCAAATCTGACAGCTAAGCTGAGGAGATGCTCAGTTGGTAAAAGGCTTAATGTGCAAGCCTGAGGACCTGACTTTGAATCTCCAGAATTCAAAAAGGCAGCACATAAGAGTCCCACAACATCTAGATGAATCTCCACTTCTAGGTGCTCTAACCCATCCAGGATCACAGGTGAGGAAGTCACAATATCTGCCCCAATACTAGGAGTAACTGGGAACCCTGGGATCCAGGGACAAAGGCAACCTTGCCCAGCCAGTGGCATGGGTCCCTTCCAGTCTGATTCAGTACCCAGAGCAGATCTTGGGCACTGTATCTGTACCTAGTCCCACAATACTCAGAGGAAACTCCACTCTCAGGTGTCCTAACATGCCCAGGATCAAAGGATCTCAGGAACTTGGTCACACCAGGATTTCAATAACTCAGAGGCAGCTTGACTCCCAGTAGCTCGGACAGACACAGGATCTCAAGATCACAAGATCACAGATGCAGCTGGACTCTGAGGAGTTGTAAAACATCCAGGATCACATGGGGGAGAGTATCTAGTCAAAGACAGCAAGGGCAAGTAGCACTGGAGATACCCACATGGCAAGAGGCAAGCAAAAGAACATAAACAAGAGAAAGCAAGGTTAGTTGACATCATTGGAACCCAGTTCTCCCACCACAGCAAGTCCAGGATACCCCATCACACCAGAAAAGCAAGATTCAAATTTGAAGTGACTTCTCGTGATGATGATAGAGAACTTTAAGAAGTACACAAAGAAAGAAATACAGGAGAATACAAGTAAACAGGTAAAAGACCTTAAAGAGAAAACACAAATATTGATTAAAGAATTAGAGAAAACACACACATACACACACATAAAACAGATGAAGGAATTGAGCAAAAACATCCAGGATCTAAAAATGGAACTAGAAACAATAAAGAAATCACAAAGAGAGACAACCCTAGAGATGCAAAACCTAGGAAAAAGATCAGGAGTGATAGGGGCAAGCATCACTAAGAAAATACAAGAGATAGAAGAGATAACATTTCAGGTGCAGAAAATACCATAGAAAACATTAACACAAGAGTCAAAGAAAATGCAAAATGCAAAAAGCCCAAAACATCCAGGAAATCCAGGGCACAATGAGAAGGCCAAACCTATAAATAATAGGTATAGAAGAAAGTGAAGATTCCCAACTTAAAGGGCCAGTAAATATCTTCAACAAAACTACAGAAGAAAACTTACCTAACCTAAAGAAAGAGATACCCATGAACATACACAAAGCCTATAGAACTCCAAATAGACTGGACCAGAAAAGAAATTACTCTTGTCACATAATAATCAAAACAACAAATGTACAAAACAAAGAAAGAATATTAAAAGCAGTAAGGGATAAATGTCAAGAAACATATAAAGGAAGTCATATCAGAATTACAAAATACTTCTCACCAGAGACTATAAAAAAAAGAAGATCCTGGTCAGAAGTCACACAAGCCCTAAAAGAACACAATTGCCAGCCCAGGCTCTTATACCCAGAAAAACTCTCAATTACTATAGATGGAGAAAACAAGATATTCCATGACAAAACCAAATTTACACTAGATCTTTCCACAAATCCAGCCCTACAAAGGATAAAAATGGAAAACTCCAACACAAGAATGGAAACTACACCCTAGAAAAAGCAAGAAAGTAATATTCTTTCAACAAACTCAAGAGAAGATAGTCACACACACACACACATAATTCCACCTCGGTCAACAAAAATAACAGTAAACAACAATCACTTTTCCTTATTATGTCTAAACATCAATGGATTCAATTCCCCAATACGAAGAGAAAGACTAACAGACTGGATATGTGAACAGGACCCAAAATTTTTCTGCATAGAGGAAATGCTCTTCAGTGACAAAGACCAAAACTACTTCAGAGTAAAAGGCTGGAAAAAAATGTTTCCAAGCAAATGGTCCCAAGAAACAAGCTCGAATAGCCATTCTAATATCAAATAAAATAGACTTTCAACCACAATTATCCAAAAAGATAAGGAAGGATACTTCATACTCATCAAAGGAAAAAAAATAATCAAGATGAAATCTCAATTCTGAACATTTATCCTCCAAATGCAAGGGAGCCCACATTCATAAAAGAAACTTTATTAAAGCTCAAAGCATACATTGCCCATAACACAATAACAGTGGAAGGCTTCAACACTCCACTCTCAGCAATGGGACCTCATAAAATTGTGAAGCTTCTGTAAGGCAAAGGACACTGTCGATAGAACAAAACAGTAATCAACAGATTGAGGAAAGATCTTTACCAATCCTACATCTGATAGAGAGCTACTATACAATATATGCAAAGAACTCAAAAAGTTAGCCCCTAAAGAATCAAATAACTCTATTTAAAATGGGGTACAGAGCTAAAGAAAGAATTTTCAACTGAGGATTATTGAATGGCCAAGAAGCACCTAAAAATGTGCAACATCCTTAGTCATCAAGGAAATGCAAATCCAAACAACCCTGAGTTTCTACCTCACACCAATCAGAATGGCTAATATCAAAAGTCAGATGACAACAGATGCTGTTGAAGATGTGGAGAAAGAGAAGCACTCCTTCAATGTGAGTGGGATTGCAAGCTGGTACAACCACTCTGGATATCAGCCTGGGATTTCCTCAGTAAATTGGACTAGGCAATACCACTCCTGGACATATACCCAAAAGGTGCCCCAACATATAAGAAGGACATATGCTCTACTATGTCCATAGAAACCTTATGTATAGTAGCCAGAAGCTAGAAGGAACCCAGATGTCCTTCAACAGAGGACTGGATACAGAAAATGTGGTACATTAACACAATGGAGTATTACTCAGTTCTAAGAAATGACTTCATGAAAGTCTTATATAATGGATGGAACTAGAAAATATTATCCTGAGTGTGGTAACCCATTCCAAAAACAACACACATGGTATGCACTCACTGATAAGTCGATATTAGCCCGAAAGCTCAGAATACCCAAGATAGAATTCATAGACCAAATTAAGTTCAAGGAGAAGGAAGAACAAAGTGTGGGTGCTTTGGCCCTTCTTAGGGGTGGGAACAAAATACTCATGAGGGGAAATGCAGAAACAAAGTGTGGAGTAGAGACTGAATGAAAGGCCAACCAGAGAATGCCCCCACCTGGAGATCTATCCCATATACAATCACCAAACCCAGACAGTACTGTGGATGCCAAGCAGTGCATGTTGACAGGAGCCTGATATAGCTGTCTCTTGAGAGGCTCTAGCAGAGCCTGTCAAATACAAGGTAGATGCTCACAGCTAACCATTGGATTGAATGTGGAGTCCCCAATGAAGAAAGGACTGAAGGAGCTGAAGGAGTTTGCAACCCCATAGAAAGAACAACACTATCAACCAACTAGTCCCCCAGAGCTTCCAAGGACCAAACCACCAACTAAAGTGTACAAATGGAGAGACTCATGACTCCATCAGCTTATGTGGCAAATGATGGTCTTGTTGGGCATCAATGGGAGAAGAGGCCCTTGATCCTGTGAAGGCTCAATGCCCCAGTGTAAGGGAATGCCAGACAGAGAAGCGGGAGTGTATGAGTGAGTGAGGGAACTCCCTCATAGAAGCAGGGGGAGGGGGGATGGGATAGGGGAATTCCAGGGTGTCTGGTGGGGGGGTGGCAGGAAAGGGGATGACATTTGAAATGTAACTAAAGAAACTATCTAATAAAAACAGTAATGTTCAACATTCTTAGTAATCAGAGAAATGCAAATAAAAATGACACTGAGATTCTACCTCACACCAGTCAGAATGACTAAAATCAAAAACTCAGGTGACAGCAGATGCTGCCAAGGATGTGGAGAAAGTGGAACACTCCACCATTGTTGGTGGGATTGCAAGCTGGTACAACCACTCTGGAAGTCAGTCTGGTGGTTCCTCAGAAAACTAGACATAGTGCTACCTGAGGACCCAGCTATACTACTCTGGTCATATACCCAGAAGATGCTCGAACATGTAACAAGGTCACATGCCCCACTATGTTATTGCTGCCATAAAAAATATCCACACATAATATGCATGCCTATAATTCTTGCACTGTGAAAATTAGAGACTACAATATTTCTGGGGCTCCCTGGCTTCTGTCCCAGCTCCAAGTTCCATTAGAAACCCCTTTTCAGAGGAATAATACAGAGAACAGTAGAGAGGAGGACTCCAATGGCCTCCTTTTTACACACACACACACACACACACACACACACACACACACACACACACATGCTCATACACTGCAAACATACTGGCAAACACATGAATGAGTGGATGGATGGGTGGATGGATGGATAGATAATAGATAAATATTTTTAAGAGTACTAACTCTTTTGAACTTCCAAAGCAGTTCAAAGTTATTTTTCAGTGTCTCTCCCACTCTTTCATTTCCTTGCCACTTCTCCACAGGGGCTGCCACCTTACCATCCTTGAGATCAAGTGTAAACACCAGCATTCCAGCACCAGCTGGAATTGCCTTTCTCTCCCTGAGACCTACAGGCTGTGAAAATCCATGCACCCTTGAGTACCTTGCTGAACCTGACCTGAAACTGCAGCCCATGGGGGTTCCACAGCAGAAGGCTGATTTGTAAATACTTACTAATCATTAATGGATAACCAAAACCTAAAACTTCCATGTAAAAACACTTATTTTTATTCATATTTTCACCATCATCTATTTTCACTGCTGAGCCAAAAAAAAAAAAAAAAAATCAAGAAATAACAGTTTTAACACCAGGAAATAAAAAGTAAAGCGCACAAAGGAAAAAAGACAGTGAACATCATCAACTATCACAAACAAACAAACAAACAAACAAACAAAACAACCTTATTCACAGCAGGGTCCTTCTTAAAATGCTTCCACAGAAGTTTTTCTTAGACTACAAAATTAGTAGGACAAAATTAGTCCTTTTTTTTTTTTAATTTTAGGCAGAGTCTCAAGTAGTCCAAACAAGTTTTGAACTTACTATGTAGTGAAGATGAACCTGAACTTTTGTTATTTCTGCCTCTACCTCCTAGTACTGGGTTTACAGGGGTACCCAACCACCCCTGAAGTGTTGGAGATTAATAGCAGGGCTTCCTTAAGGCTGGGCGATCACTCCACAACCAAGCCACACTCCCAGCTCTCCAAATTGTTCTTTACATAATTTGTACGGTACAAAAAGTATGAAGGCAATATGTAAAGGCATGTATTCAAGACAGTTTTACAGAAGAAAAATAGAAAACATATTCAGAATCAAATTGTATGTATACACAATGTATATAATATGCACACATACATATTTATCATGTACTTAATATAACATTTTATTTCTAACTATAAGATGAGGTGATTCGCACTGTATATATGAGCAAGGTTATAGAATTCAATTTGAGGGAGGAACACCTTCACCAAGTTTATACTGCTTTATAGAAGCTAACTCAACTTTTATACATCTCACTGGTTGGGGGAGTGGAGCAGAAGAGGGATCCAATTCTTCTTCACAAGCTCACGCATCCTAAACACACAAGGTACAGAACAGCCACTGTCTCACATCTACACATATTATATATGGTATATGCTTTTTATTATAAATGCATGAAATTTTTTATATCATATTCCCTTTTAGACATTTACTGATCATCCTTCCTCTCTTGTTTAAAGCCTCATGTTTTCATACAACTTAGCCCGCTTTTTCCTCTCTGTCTTGAAGATAAGGGATTGAGAGGGTTCTCTCTACAAAGCCTAGGCGGCAACAAAACCATGGTCCATAGACAGGGAAGGTAGCTTAGTGGATAAAGAATCTGCCAGGAGCTTAATTCTGGTCCCTAGAACTCCTGACCAAAGGCTTCAATAGCCTTGAGGCTGTAATTCCAGTACTCCAGGTAAAATGGGAAGTGGAGAAGAACAGAGAACAGAAGCTCCCGGGTAAGCTAGCCTGGTGTATGCAAGTGCATAAGGGCAGCAAGAAAGCATAGTCTAACAAAATAGATCAGAATCTATACTCAAGGCTGTTTTCTGACCTCCACACACTAGGACACAGGTGCCTGCACTCTTGTATTGGAATATGCACACAAAGACTTAAAACAATGGAGTCTTCTTCCCTGGATATCCCGAGTGCCGGTGTGAAAGGCATGTGCTTGCCCCATATCTCCTCTATAAATTCTATCTATCTGGCTCTCATCTCTCCATACCAGGTTAACAAACAATGTGTACTTCAGTCTCAGTAAAGGTACCTATAATCCTCCCTTCTCTAAGTTCTTCTTCTGGTCATTTGTGTAGTGATTACCCAAATCTATTAACATCAAAACTGTTTGCAGATATGTTTTTACAGATTTGAGGACTACAGAGAGCTTGCACTGGTGTGAATGTTAGCTATTGGTAATCACCAAATTTGAAATGAACATGGACAATTTAAAAAATATTTATTCTATTAATTTACTTGGAAACATCAGTGTCAAACCTCCATGAAAAACATAATAACCCAGGTTACACAATGTTTGAAAAATAACTACTAACCTTTTATTAAAAAAGAAAACAGTGACACCAATGGCCTGTGCTGTAAGATCACAAATCGACAAATGGGACCTTATAAAATTGCAAAGCTTCTGTAAAGCAAAAGATAATGTCAATAAATCAAAAAGGCCACCAACGGATTGGGAAAGAATTTTTACCAATCCTAAATCTGATAGAAGGCTAATATCCAATATTTACAAAGAGCTCAAGAAGCTGAACGCCAGAAATTCAAATAACCCCATTAAAAAATGGGGTACAAAGCTCAACAAAGAATTCTCAACTGAAGAATGCCAAAGGGCTGAGAAGCACCTTAAAAAATGTTCGAAATCCTTAATCAGCAGAGAAATGCAAATCAAAACAACACTGAGATTCCACCTCACACTAGTCAAAATGGCTAAGATCAAAAATTCAGGTGACAGCAGATGCTGGCGAGGATGTGGAGAAAGGGGAACACTCCTTCATTGCTGGTGGGATTGCAAGCTGGTACAACCACTCTAGAAATCAGTCTGGAAGTTTCTCAGAAAACTGGACATAGTGCTACCAGAAGATCCAGCAATACCTCTCCTGGGCATATACCCAGAAGATATTCCAACTGGTAACAAGGACATATGCTCCACTATGTTCATAGCAGCCTTATTTATAATAGCCAGAAGCTGGAAAGAATCCAGATGTCCCTCAACAGAGGAATGGATACAGAAAATATTGTACATTTACACAATGGAGTACTACTCAGCTATTAAAAACAATGAATTTATGAAATTTTTGAGTAAATGGATGTATCTGGAGGATATCATCCTGAGTGAGGTAACCCAATCACAAAAGAAGTCACTTAATATGCACTCACTGATAAGCAGATATTAGCCCAGAAACCTAAAATACCCAAGATACAATTTCCAAAACATAAGAAAATCAAGAAAGACCAACGCGTGGATACTTCATTCCTCCCTAGAATAGGGATTAAAATATACATGGAAGGATGTGCAGAGACAAAGTTTGGAGCTAAAATGAAAGGATGGACCAGAGAGTACCCCACCCGGGTGGTCCATCACATAATCAGCCACCAAACGCAGACACTACTGCATATACCAGCAGGACATTGCTGAAAGGACCCTGATATAGCTGTCTCCTGGGAGGCTTTGACAGTTCCTGACAAACGCAGAAGTGGATGCTCACAATCATTTATAGGGCAGAACACAGGGTCCCCAATGTAGGAGCTAGAGAGAGTACCCAAGAGCTGTAGGGGTCTGCAACCCTATAGATGGAACAACAATATGAACTAATCAGAACCCCAGAGCTCATGTCTCTAGCTGCATATGTATTAGAAGATGGCCTAGTTGGCCATTATTGGGGAAGAAAGGCCATTGGTCCAGCAATGTTTATATGCCCCAGTACAGGGGAATGCCAGGGCCAAGTAGCGGGAGAGGGAGGGTAGGGGAGCAGGGCAGGGGGAGGATATAGGGGACTTTTGGGTAACACTTGAAATGTAAATGAAAAAACTCTCTAATAAAAGAAAAAAAAAAAAAAGAAAACAGTGAAGTGGTCTTTGTTTCTTCCGTGACTGACTTAACTACAGTCAAACCACCTTGTAAATACATACAAAAGGAGTATGTTTCACAGTCATTCAGATAAACTTGAGTATTCTGTGGTAATAATTCTTAAATACTTGTGAAAAATAATTTTTGCAACAGACCTCATGTCCCTCAGACTTGTCTTGAACCCAATAGAAAGCACAAGATGACCTGAAACATCAGATCTCCTCCATTTGCCACACTAGTAATACTGGGATTATAGGTGTGAACCAGAATGTTTGGTTTTGTGTTCCGGGAGCTCAAACCCATGGCTTCATGCATGTCAGGCAAACTCACCACCAACTGAGCTACATCTCTAGCACCAAAATTGAATTTTGAGACACATTCATGCAATTTTCCATCTCTGTTATATCAAGTTTATAGATCATGATCTCTGGCAGGACATATGCCCATGCATAACTTTAGTTTGACTCTATGGTCCCACTGTGGTTTAATGCACTGTACATGACTGCCTAAATGTTCATATGTTTTCTAGTAACATGAAAACTGTATTTATCATTGTCACCATGGATATTGTCAGCAAAGTCATGATGTACCATGAAGCTGTAGAGATTGTGTGGTAGATTCAAGTTTTCCAAATTCCCATTTTCACTTAAAAAGCTAAAAGTTTATCACAGACAACATACACTACCATTTGGCTTTCTTGAAATGACAGGTTCATCTGTTTATTTTCAAAAAATGTCTTCCAAATGTCCATTTATAAATAGCATATATGTTATGTCTGTTAGGCATTTATTTAAGGAAACAGTAATTCCATCACAAAGGATCCCAGTCAAGCAACAGCGCTAACATTTGCACAAGTGCTTTTCCTGGGGATGTCCAAAGTGCCCTAGAGTGGACCATATTTCATACACATTCATTCCACTCCATCACATGAATAGTAAATGGGCATTCAGTCCACACCAGCAGTGGGTAGAAGTCACACCTCATCCAGGATGTTCTTTACCCAAAGGATAGGGTTTTATTTCCTTTCCTGCTGAGAAAGCAACATGTTGAAAAATAGAGGAATTCATACTGTTCAGGGCCTGCATCAAACAGCTGTCAGTCTTGCCCACATTGTTTTTGTGTGTGTTAGTGGTGGCTTTTTAAACCCAACAGTTAAATAAACAAACAAAGAGAAAAGTATTTGTTTACAGTCTGTGTAGAAGCGAGGAGTGTACTGTGGGCCAGCTTTTACAGGTCTGAGTTATTTGTTTTATATTTTATAATATTTCTCTCTCTCTCTCTCTCTCTCTCTCTCTCTCTCTCTCTCTCTCTCTATCTGTGTGTGTGTATGTGTGTGTATGTGTGTGTATGTATGTGTGTATATGTGTGTGCATGTGTTCATGAGTATGTGTGTGTGTGTGTGTGTGTGTGTGTGTATGCAGGTTCCTGTGGCAGGAAATTCCCTGTCCAATTACATTAAAATATTAATGCAGCAGGAAGCCTGTGATTGGACAGGGAAAAGGGAGGCAGAGCTGAGAGTTGCAGGGACAGAGAACAACTAGGGAGATAGGAGAAAAGCAAAATGGAAGGTGATGAACAGGATGATTCAGAGCCAGTGTGTCTTTAAATACCCACAGGTAGATATCTTATTATATAGAGCTAGAATAAGTGGGGTGACTTATCTAATCTAGGGGTGGATCTCATAACATTATCCAATTGTCTCTGAAATTATTGTGTGGCCATCTTGTGAATTGAGAATATATTGATATATAAATCTGACTGTTTAAATATGAGCTTCTAGAGTTTTGTTTTACTGGGTTCCTACAATGTGGGAGCACTGTCCATAGGGGTTTTATGGCTGAGAAGGAACTAGCAGCCCCAGAGACCAATGAACTGGAGCTGGGAAAATCTTTATCAGTCGCTGCTGAGGCTAGTCTAGAGGCAGATGCAGCGCGACTACCTACTGGGCAGAGAGTTGTGAGTAGTCGCACGGGAAGCCTGCTGGTCCTTTTTAATATTTCCCACAACACCTATCTATGCTGGAAGCTAGCGTTGGATACCATGGAGTTGGAATTATAGGTAGTTATGAGCCATCCATTATGTATGCTCCACGAGAATAGTGTGTGCTTTTAACCATAGAACCATCTCTGTAGCACCAGGTTTCTGATGATCTGGGCACTGTAATGACTACTGGGGTAAATAAAGATCCTTCATATTTTGTACCTTATACAATGCCTGTATTTCAGGCTGGCCTTGAGATAACTGCCTTAAGACCTGATGTAACATGTTTAGTATCACTACTGGAAAATGATGTGATGTCTTGTGACCAGTGACAGATAATAAAACAAAGTACACAACAGAACAGCAATGTTAACATCATGAAGTAGTGTGACAGACAGACAGACAGACAGACAGACAGACAGACAGACAGACAGACAGGTGATGCTCACTTCCATGAAATTCTCCTGTTACTCACTTACTTTGTGAAATGTAAAAAAAGACAGAAGAAAAAAAACAAAGGAAGGAGAGAGAGAGAGAGAGAGAGAGAGAGAGAGAGAGAGAGAGAGAGAGAAAATAAGAAAAGCAATCCCCATAAGCAAGCAAGCAGGTATGCACATATACACACACAGCACGGGTCCAGGAAGAATGGAAAATAAATAAATAAAGAAACAACAACAAAAACCCAGATTGCTAGAAGCATAAATTTGAGTTTCTCTAAGAACCTGAGTTCTGAAGGTTTTTGTCTGTTGAACAATATGATTGTCACCCTCAGATTAAGTAAGTTTCTTCTAATCTGACCTGTCCCTGATGCTGGAGCAGGTTCTAGAGGCTCTTGGTTTCCCTCTCTATAAGGATCCATGTCTCAGCCATGTCTCCCATTCAGATTCTTGCACATTTATTGTACTATTACTTATTTGACATTTAGAATTGGATTTGAGGAATTTTCTTAAACTTGTTTGACCACTGTCTTAGTCAGGGTTTCTATTCCTGCACAAACATCATGACCAAGAAGCACTTGGGGAGGAAAGGGTTTGTTCAGCTTACATTTCCACATTGCTGTTCATCACCAAAGGAAGTCAGGACTGGAACTCAAGCAGGTCAGAAAGCAGGAGCTGATGAAGAAGCCATGGAGGGATGTTCTTTACTGGCTTGCTTCCCCTGGCTTGCTCAGCCTGCTCTCTTATAGAACCCAAGACTACCAGCCCAGAGATGGTCCCACCCACCACTAATTGAGAAAATGCTTCACAGCTAGATCTCATGGAGGCATTTCCCCAACTGAAGCTCCTTTCTCTGTGATAACTCCAGCTGTGTCAAGTTGACACAAAAACTAGCCAGTACAATTGACCCCTTGTCAACTTGACACACAAATACATTACTAGTAAGCCTCAATCCTTAGTTCTTATTCAACCCCAAGATCTTAAATAACTTTGAAAGTCCCACAGTCTTTACATATTAAAAGTTCAATCCTTTTAAAATATCCAGTATCTTTTAAAATTCAAAGTACTTTAAAATTCAAAGACTTTTAACTGTGGGCTTCATTTAAAAACTTCCTTCAAGAGGGAAAAACATCAGGGCACAGTCACAATCAAAATCAAAATCAAACCCCAACAGTCCAGTGTCTGGGATCCAACTCAAGATCTTCTGGGCTCCTCCAAGGGCTTGGGTCACTTCTCCAGCCATGCCCTTTGTAGCACACACCTTGTCTTCTAGGCTCCAGCTGCCTGTACTCCACTGCTGCTGCTGTTCTCGGTGATCATCTCATGGTACTGGCATCTCAAAAATGCTGCTGTCTTCCACTGTAACAAGGCTTCAACACTAGCCTCTCATAGGCTCTCTTCTTGGTGCCAAGCCTCAACTCCTTTGCATGACCCCTTTAGTTCTGGGCCATCAATTACAACTGAGGCTGCACCTTCACCAATGGCCTACCATGGCCTCTCACAGTGCTTCCATGGCCTCAGCTGCTCTGCATGACCCCTTCATGCCTTCAAAACCAGTACCATTACACATTACCAAGTCCCACTGCAGCAGGAGTACAACCTTGGCTATCTCTGGAACACAGCCTCTTTGTGCTTTCAGAAAACACTTCCCAGAAGATGTCACCTCAACGATGCTGATCTCTTCTTAATCACAGCTAACTTCTTAGCTCCAGCTAACTAGCATCAATAGTTCCAGTAATGCAAAGGTTTTGCTTTAGTAGTTCTGGTATCTTGTTAATCACAGCTGATTCTTCAGCCCCAGCTAACCAGAACTACAGAATCGAAATCAAACTAGCAATGGCCCTGAGAAGAGTCTTTAATTTTCCCTCTGAAATTTCACAAGCCAGGCCTCCATCTTCTGCACTGTTCTCAACATTATCTTCCAAGCTCCTACACAACATCAGACAGAGCTCTTAACAACGAATGGATCTTCAAGCCCAAAGTTCCACAGTCCTTTAACAGTCCTCCCCAAAACACAGTCAGGTTGTCACAGGAATACCCCACTCCTGGTACCAACTTGCTTCTTGGTCATGATGTTTGTGCAGGAATAGAAACCCTGACTAAGACAATCACTGAGCAGAAAACTGTGGCTTTCTTGAGAATCCTAATTTCTCTTCAAAATCTTTCCTATTTTTTCACAAAATCTGTTTTTCTATAAGCAATGAACAAAAGCAAAGCCAAAAAAAGGTACACGGCCCTTTACTCTACATGACTTCTCATGCTCCTACAAGCAATATGCCTCACTGAGCATTCACCTATGATTACTTAAGTCAATTTAAAATTTTAGAAATTTATTATAGAATTTGCCCAGTTGCTTGTTCCCTGTCTCATGTGCTATTGCTATGTAGCAGCTTCATCTAATTGGAACATTTACTCCTGGAGGGAGAAAGAGCCTTCTAAAACTCAGGAATAAACAATGTTATGTCTCAGGAGTACCTGATCCTTATTAGTTTCCCAAACCCTCCCCAAGGTTATACAAGAAGTGAGTATGCTGTGAAGGATACTCTCCTCCCACAGCTGCCTAAAGGCTGTTTAGGGAGCTTTAAGGATGCTGATGGGCTTCCCCAGAATGCAGCTTCCAGGCATCCACACCCACAGGGTGGGCTATCCAGGGATCAACTGCTTTTTATTTTCCCATCCTCCTCCTCTCAGTAAAGTTGTTGGCTAAATAAGCTGTGCTGAAGTGGGACTATTTCTTTTTATCTCTGCTGTGTGCTGTCTCTGGGGTGAATAGACTTGTGCTCACAATTTCTGCATATCAGCCACACAACAAGCATATTGATAAACCTTTGCTTGGAAGTGTAAATTCTGCAGCATTCTGCTGAAAGTAATTAACTTGGTATGTCAGGAGTCAAATGTAGATAAATGTTAGATTATATTGTCCTACAGAGAGGGGGGAGGTGGAGGGGGAGAGAAAGGGAGAGAGAGAGAGGGAGAGGGAGAGGGAGAGGGAGAGGGAGAGGGAGAGGGGGAGAGAGAGAGAGAGAGAGAGAGAGAGAGAGAGAGGAGGGAGGGAAGGAGGGAAGGAGGGAAGGAGGGAAGGAGGGAAGGAGGGAGGGAGGGAGAGAGGGAGGGAGGGGAGGAGGGAAGGAGGGAAGGAGGGAAGGAGGGAAGGAGGGAGGATGTTGCAGGAAATAATAAACAAACCAGCATGTTTCTGTGCTTGAGCCAGCTACTCTCTGCCTCTGTGGCCTGGCCAGCTGTGCACTGGCAGGCAATGGCCAACCTGTTTTTATCTCATGGAGAATTTGACTTAGTGCTCCAAAATCTCTTCACCCAGCTAGCTAAATTCCTACCAGTGGTTTGTTACCATGCTGGCCCCATGCTTCAAAACTCCACCACCCTTGTGGTGCACATATGGCAAACCCACACTTTGCTGCCATACCTTTTTCTTTTTTTTTCCTAAGATTCCTAAACAATATATTAAAACTGAATATCATCCTCATTCCCCAACCTATTACACACTTAGCAGATATTTTCTCTATGCAGAACAACAGCAACCTTCCCTTATTTATGAATTTCCTGTCTCCATCACACTCAAGAGTTGGTCTTTCAAGGGCTGGTGAGATGACCAAAAGAGTAAAAGTATTTTCTGCCAAGTATTGTTTTGGGGACCTTCATGGTAAAATGAGAATATTGATTCTATAAGCTGTCCTCTGACCATGTATGTATGCTATGACTTGTGCCCACATAGATAAATATTTCTCTCTCTCTCTCTCTCTCTCTCTCTCTCTCTCTCTATATATATATATATATATATATATATATATATATATATATATATATATATATATATATATATTTACACACACATACACACACATATACATAGTACATGTATATATAAATATATATATATATACATAGTATATATATATATATATATATATATAGAGAGAGAGAGAGAGAGAGAGAGAGAGAGAGCACCACACAATCTGTCTCCCACAAAAATGGGATTAGACCTGAATATATCCTGCCTCTGACATCTCCAGAACCTGCCTTCTCTGTGTTTGATGTTGGCTACCTTTGTTTTTCATTTCTTATTGAAATTATGTTTCTTATGATCTGATACCACCACCAGCTACCTGATCTCTCCTATATGTGATGACCAGTTGACCAGTTTTGTGTCAGTGTAGAGTAAAGCTGACTTTGGGGATTAAAGCAAAGTTTCTTCTCCTGATGCACAATCTATTTCTTTTTTTTTTTTTTTTAATTTTTTTTATTAGATATTTTCTTAATTTACATTTCAAATGCTATCCCGAAAGTTCACTTCCCCCTCCCACCGCCCTGTTCCCCTGCCCACCTACTCCCACTTCTTTGCCTTGGCGTTCCCCTGTATTGTGGCATATAAAGATTGCAAAACCAAGGGGCCTCTCCTCCCAATGATGGCCGACTTGGCCATCTTCTGCTACATATGGAGCTAGAGACATGAGCTCTGGGGTTTCTGGTTAGTTCATATTGTTGTTCCTCTTCTAGGGTTGCAGACCCCTTCAGCTCCCGGGGTTCTATCTCTAGTTTCTCCAATGTGGGCCCCATGCTCCATCTTATAGATGACTGTGAGCATCCATTTTTGTACGAGAGACAGCTATATCAGGGTCCCTTCAGTAAACACATGCTGTCCTATGCAATAGTGTCTGAGTTTAGTGACTGATTATGGGATGGATCCCCCCTGATGGGATAGTCTCTGTATGGTCCATCCTTTCATCTTAGCTCTAAACTTTGTCTCTGTAACTCCTTTCATGGGTATTTTGTTTCCTATTCAAAGGAGGAATGAAGTATCCATGTGCTGGTCTTCCTTCTTGATTTTCTTGTGTTTTGCAAATTGTATCTTGGGTATTCTAAGTTTCTGGGCTAATATCCATTTATCAGTGAGCGCATATACAAAGACTTCTTTTGTGATTGGGTTAGCTCACTAAGGATTATGTCCTCCAGACACATCCACTTGCCCAAGAATTTCAGAAATTCATTTTTTAAATAGCAGAATATTACTCCATTGTGTAAAAGTACCCACATTTTCTGTATCCATTCCTCTGTTGAGGGACATCTGGGTTCTTTCCAGCTTCTGACTATTATAAATAAGGCTGCTATGAACATAGTGGAACATGTGTCCTTTTTACCAGTTGGAACATCTTCTGGTTATATGCCCAGGAGAGATATTGCTGGATCCTTTGGTAGTACTATGTCCAATTTTCTGATAAAAAGCCAGACTGACTTCCAGAGTGGTTGTACAAGCTTGCAACCCCACCATCAATGGAGGAGTGTTCCTCTTTCTCCACATCCTCGCCAGCATCTCCAGTCACCTGAATTTTTGACCTTATCCATTCTGACTGGTATGAGGTGGAATCTCAGGGTTGTTTTGATTTGCATTTCCCTGATGATTAAGGATGTTGAATATTTTTTCAGATGTTTCTCAGCCATTCGAAATTCCTCAATTGAGAATTCTTTGTTTAGCTCTGTACCCCATTTTTTAACGCGGTTATTCGTTTTTCTGGAGTCCAGCTTCTTTAGCTCTTTGTAGATGTTGGATATTAGTCCCCTATCAGATTTAGGATTGGTAAAAATACTTTCCCAATATGTTGGTGGCCTTTTTGTCTTGCTGACTGTGTCTTTTGCCTTACAGAAGCTTCGCAATTTTATAAGGTCCCATTTGTCAATTCTTGATCTTACCGCACAGGCCATTGCTGTTCTGTTTAGGAATCTTTCCCCTGTGCCCATATCTTCGAGGGTTTTTCCCACTTTCTCCTCTACAAGTTTCAGTGTCTCTGGGTTTATGTGCAGGTCTTTGATCCACTTAGACTTAAGCTTTGTACAAGGAGATAAGAATGGATCAATTCACATTCTTCTATATGATAACAGTCAGTTGTGCCAGCACCATTTGTTGAAAATGCTGCCCTTGTTCCACTGGATGGTTTTAGCTCCCTTGTCAAAGATCAAGTGACCATAGGTGTGTGGATTCATTTCTTGGTCTTCAATTCTATTCCATTGATCTATCTGTCTGTTGCTGTACAAGTACCATGCAGTTTTTATCACAATTGCTCTGTAGTACAGCTTAATGTCAGGCATGGTGATTCCCCCAGAGGTTCTTTTATTGGTGAGAATGGTTTTTGCTATCATAGGTTTTTTATTATTCCAGATGAATTTGCAAATTGCCCTTTCTATCTCAGTGAAGAATTGAGTTGGAATTTTGATGGGGATTGCGTTGAATCTGTAGATTGCTTTTGGCAGTATAGCCATTTAGACTATATTAATCTTGCCAATCCATGAGCATGAGAGATCTTTCCATCTTCTGAGATCTTCTTCAATTTCTTTTTTCAGAGACTTTAAGTTCTTGTCATACAGATCTTTCACTTCCTTAGTTAGAGGCACACCAAGGTATTTTATAGTATTTGCGACTATTGTAAAGGGTGTTGTTTCCCTAATTTCTTTCTCAGCCCTCTTATCCTTTGTGTAGAGAAAGGCCATTGATTTGTTTGAGTTAATTTTATATCCAGCTACTGCACTGAAGCTGTTTATCAGGTTTAGGAGTTCTCTGGTGGAATTTTTGGGATCCCTAATATATACTATCATATCATCTGCAAACAGTGATATTTTAACTTCTTCCTTTCCAATTTGTATCCCCTTGATTTCCTTTTGTTGTCGAATTGCTCTGGCTAGGACTTCCAGTACTATATTGAATAGGTAGTATGAAAGGGGGCAGCCTTGTCTTGTGCCTGATTTTAATGGGATTGCTTCCAGCTTCTCTCCATTCACTTTGATTTTGGCTACTGGTTTGCTGTATATTTCTTTTTTATGTTTAGGTATGGGCCTTGAATTCCTGGTCTTTCCAATACTTTTATCATGAAAGGGTGTTGGATTTTGTCAAATGCTTTCTCAGCATCTAAGGAGATGATCATGTGGTATTTGTCTTTGAGTTTGTTTATATAGTGGATTACATTGATGGATTTCCATATATTGAACCATCCCTGCGTTCCTGGGATGAAACCTACTTGGTCATGATGGATGATCATTTTGATGTGTTCATGTATGCGGTTTGCAAGCATTTTATTGAGTATTTTTGCATTGATATTCATGAGGGAAATTGGTCTGAAGTTCTCTTTTTTTGTTGGATCTTTGTGTGGTTTAGGTATCAGAGTAATTTTGGCTTCATAGAATGAATTGGATAGAGTACCTTCTGTCTTTATTTTGTGGAATAGTTTGAGGAGAGGTGGAATTAGGTCTTCTTTGAAGGTCTGATAGAACTCTGCAGTAAACCCATCTGGTCCTGGGGTTTTTTAGGTTGGGAGACTATTGATGACTGCTTCTATTTCTTTAGGGGAAATGGGCCTGTTTAGATCATTAATCTGATCCTGGCTTAACTTTGGTACCTGGTATCTGTCTAGGAAATTGCCCATTTCAACCAGGTTTTCTAGCTTTGTTGAGTATAGCCTTTTGTAGTAGGATCTGATGATGTTTTGGATTTCCTCAGGTTCAGTTGTTATATCTCCTTTTTCATTTCTGGTTTTGTTAATTAAGATACTGTCCTGTGCCCTCTAGTTAGTCTGGCTAAGGGTTTATCTATCTTGTTGATTTTATCAAAGAACCAACTCCTGGTTTGGTTAATTTTTTGAATAGTTCTTTTTGTTTCTACTTGGTTGATTTTGGCCCTGAGTTTGATTATTTCCTGCTGTCTACTCCTCTTGGGTGAATTTGCTTCCTTTAGTTCTAGAGATTCTAGGTGTGCTGTCAAGTTACTAGTGTGTTATCTCTTTTTTCTTTTTGGAGGCACTCAGGACAATGAGTTTTCCTCTTAGGACTTCCTTCATTGTTTCCCATAAGTTTGGGTATGTTGTGGCTTCATTTTCATTAAACTCTAGAAAGTCTTTAATTTCTTTATTTCATTTTGACAAAGGAATCATTGAGTAGAGTGTTGTTCAGTTTCTATGAGAAGGTTCACTTTCTATTATTTATGTTGTTATTGAAGATCAGCCTTAGTCCATGGTGGTCAGAGAGGATACATGGGATAATTTCAATATTTTTGTATCTCTGGAGGCCTGTTTTGTGACCAATCATATGGTCAATTTTGGAAGAGGTACCATATGGCGCTGTGAAGAAGGTATATCCTTTTTTTTTTTTAGGCTAAAATGTTCTGTAGATATCTGTTAAATTCATTTGTTTCATGAATTCTGTTAGTGTCCATGTGTCTCTGTTTAGTTTCTGTTTCCAGGATCTGTCCATTGGTGAGAGTAGGGAGTTGAAGTCTCCCACTATTATTGTGTGAGGTGCAATGTGTGCTTTGAGCTTTACTACAGTTTCTTTAATGAATGTGGCTGCTCTTGTATTTGGAGCATAGATATTCAGAATTGAAAGTTCATCTTTGTTGATTTTACCTTTGATGAGTATGGAGTGCCCCTCCTTGTCTTTTTTCATAACTTTGGGTTGAAAGTCAATTTTATCCGATAATTGAATGGCTACTCCAGCTTTTTTCTTCGGACTATTTGCTTAGAAAATTGTTTTCCAGCCTTTCACCCTAAGGTAGTGCCTGTCTTTTTCCCTAAGGTGCGTTTCCTGTAAGCAGCAAAATGTTGGGTCCTGTTTATGTAGCCAGTCTATTAGTCTATGTCTTTTTATTCGGGAATTGAATCCATTGATGGTAAGAGAAATTAAAGAAAAGTAGTTGTTGCTTCCTGTTATTTTGGTTGTTAATGTTGGGATTCTGTTCTTGTGGCTGTCTTTTTTTAGGTTTGTTGAAGGATTACTTTCTTGCTTTTTCTAGGTTGTAGTTTCCTTCCTTGTTTTGGTGGTTTCCCTTTATTATCCCTTGAAGGGCTGGATTCTTGGAAAGATATTGTGTTAATTTGGTTTTATCATGGAATACTTTGATTTCTCCATCTATGCTAATTGAGAGTTTTGCTGGATACAGTAACCTGGGTTGGCATTTGTGTTCTTTTAGGGTCTGAATAACATCTGTCCAGGATCTTCTGGCTTTCATAATCTCAGGTGAGAAGTCTGATGTAATTCCCATAGGCCTGCCTTTATATGCTACTTGACCTTTTTTCCTTACTGCTTTTAATATCCTATCTTTATTTAGTGCATCGGTTGTTTTGATAATTATGTGTCGGGAGGAATTTCTTTTCAGGTCCAGTCTATTTGGAATTCTGTAGGCTTCTTGTATGTTCATGGGCATCCCTTTCTTTAGGTTTGGGAAGTTTTCTTCTATTATTTTGTTGAAGATATTTGCTGGCCCTTTATCATAGGTTTTGTCTTCTCATTGTGTCCTGGATTTCCTGGATGTTTTGGGTTAGGATCTTTTTTCATTTTGCATTTTCTTTGATTGTTGTGCCCATGTTCTCTATGGAATCTTCTGCACCTGAGATTCTCTCTTCTATCTCTTGTATTCTGTTGCTGATGCTCACATCTATGGTTCCTGATTTCTTTCCTAGTGTTTCTATCTCCAAAGTTGTCTCACTTTGGGTTTTCTTTATTATTTCTATTTCCCTTTTTAGGTCCTAGATGGTTTTGTTCAATTCCATTACCTGTTTGGTTGTGTTTTCCTGTAGTTCTTTAAAGGATTTTTGTTTTTCCTCTTTAAGGACTTTTACCTCTTTAGCAGTGTTCTCCTGTATTTCTTTAAGTGAGTTATTCATGTCCTTCTTAATGTCCTTCTTCATGTCCTCTACCAGCACCATGAGATATGATTTTAAATCCGAGTCTTGCTTTTTGGGTGTGTTGGGGTATCCAGGACTGGCTGAAGTGGGAGTGCTGGGTTCTGATGAAGGTGAGTGGTCTTGGTTTCTGTTATTAAGATTCTTTCCTTTGCCTTTCACCATCTGGTAATCTCTGGAGTTGGTTGTTATAGTTGTCTCTGGTTGGAGCTTGTTCCTCCTGTGATTCTGTTGGCCTCTTTTGGCAGACCTGGGAGCCCAGCTCTCTCCTGAATCTCAGTGGTCAGAGTAGTTTCAGCAGGCGAGCTCTCCTCTTGCAGGGAAGGTACAAGGGGTTTTAGTGTTCAGATCTGCCTCTTAGGTAAAGTTGAAGACCCTATATAGGGCCTGTCCTAGAAGATGTGTTGTCTCTGCGGTCTGCACACTCACCTGCACAGACTGGTCTCTGTGGGAGCCTTTGTAGTCCCTGAGCTGACCTGACCAGAGTGATTTCTGAGCTATCTGGGACCCAATATGGCTCTCTCACAAGTTCTGGCAGGAAAGCCCTCCCAGGTGGAGGGAGAACTCTCCTCAGGCAGGGAGGGAGCCTAGAGGTCTAGAGCCCAAAGCTGGGTCTGTTGCTAGAGGTGCACTGCTCAGCTGTTTGCTCACTCACCCTTTGCAGTCTGTGAGCTGACCTAGTCTTTTTTTTTTTTTTTTTTTTTTTCTAATTGTCTGCATATGCAAACACAGTTGCTTTCAAATGTTGATTTCTTTTACATCCAACAAATTCACTGAACTTTATAGACTTAATTTTTTTTTGAAAGGGACTAGTTTGGGTTTTTATACATTATGCTATACCATCTTTATATGGGTACCATTCTAGCTCTTCCTTTCTATCATGGGTCTCTGCTTTCTTTTTACTCACTGCCTGGATCTCTGAAGTTAACGTGCTTTTTGTTGTTCTCTTGTTAGTGAAGTCATTCATCTAGGAAGCACTGGACCATCTCAGCATCTCCAAATAAGGGGCAGTGAAGTCAGGTGACTCTTTAGAAAGCCAGGTCATCTGTCACTTTGCCCAACTTTCCTTTCTGAAGGAGAAGCTGATTGGAAGCTATTACTGTTGTTTTGCCTCTTAGCACTTTGCTGGGTGAGGAAGACTCTGTAGCCACTAGCTGTATGCTGGTAGATTAGCAGACCCTGAGAGAGCCACAGCATACTCCCATCCTTCTCTACCAAGCAAGTCATGAGGATAAAGTACTTGTCCACTATTTTCATGCTCACTATGGAGATGGTGTTATAGTCACAGAACACTGACACCCCCCACCCCACCAAACTTCAGACCACTAAGTGCATTCAGCTTCTGCTGCACCCCAACATGTTTGAAGAAGTTAGTCCTCTGTGTGCTCCCTAAAACTTGGGGCATTGGAAACATGCCTATCATCAGATAGGATTTATGAGAGGTACTAGACATCTCTAAGATTTATTAATTTATAGTCAAAAAAATCAAGGTACAAAGAAGATAAACAACATAATTGCATTTAATAATGTTAAAAGCTTATTATATATACAGATATTTTATATAAATATTATTTTCACTTTTTTAAAGGATGTACAGAAAATTGTTACCTATGATTTTGTAATGAAGTGAGTAAGAAGAATTCCATTTTCTGGGCTAGGTACACAGCTCAGTCAGTAAGTGCCAGAGCACAAATATAAGGACTGATGTTCAGTACCCAGAATACTTACAGAAATCTAGTAGTGTTGGTGTGCCCTTCTAATCCCAGAGATAGGGACATAGAGACAAAAATATCACATGGACTAATTGGCCAACAAGTCTAGCTTAGTCAGTTAGTCCCAGGCTAATAAAAGACCCTGCCTTAAAAAAAAATGGGGGGGGGGGATAGAACATGAATACTGACCTCTCACGGACATACTGAGAGAGAGAGAGAGAGAAAGAGAGAGAGAGAGCTCCAATTTTCCATCTTGTCCCAAGTAGATGTCTACTATATGTGTGCTGTGAAAAATTAGATCAGAGCTTGTGGGTGAATATGTCAATTGGCTGATCCTGCTAGCACTTGTTTCCTTTGCATCATCCCTATATGTACTCAAAAAATTCACAGAGCTTCTGCACACTACTTCTAAACATTTTTGTTCTAACTTAGAACTGTGGAGTGTCTCTAATGATAGAGTGCTTGCCTATCAAGAATATGAAGATTTGGTTTGAGGCACAGTACCACATAAGCCAGGGTTGGCGTAACACCTGTTATCCCCCTACTCAGGAGTTGGATGTAGGAACATCAGAAGTGTAAGGTAATTTTCTCAGCTCAGGCTATGTGGGACTATATCTAAAAAAATTTGTGAGAAGTCAAGAGCATGAGATTTAATGAATTAATAACTGATCTATACTATTGTTTTGTGGTTAATTCATAATCCTGGAATCTCTATTCACATGATTTGTTTTATTTTCTAGATTAACTCAATATAGCAATTAAAAGTAATCGGCATCTTAATTTGTTTTCCTTAAGGCATCTTCTAGTTTAAGATGAAATCTTTACATAATACAGGGATTTTAAACATTGTCTTCACAATACTTTTTCAAGAACAACACAAACTTTCTGCCAACAATACAGACATGCGCAGCTAATGAGAAAACAGCATCTTTCCTGCTCTCTCATGACCTGGCTGATATGAAAGGGAACACCCTCAGAAATCCCAAATGAAGGAGATATTGGGATCAAACTTGTTCTCTCTTCTTGGAATGCTGTCCTGACACAAGCCAGAATAGAAGCCCTGGTGTTTTATAAGTTCTGCTCATTCCACCTGCATTAACTCTTATGCATTAGAATTATTACCTCTCTATTCAATAGTCTGGTTTAGATCACCTGTCAGAAATCTCAATATAAACTCCCTAAATACAGTAGATTTCTATGGCAACCACTGAAAACCAAAGTTGGTTTAAGATTAAATTATTCCAAAGTATGCTGTGAAGAGATTTAGGCTTCTTAAGTATGGGCCATGCTATGATTGCTCTCTGTGGCCACCAGTGTCTCAGCACAACAAGGGAGTCATTGTTTAGGCAGCCTGGATTCCTCAGGAGCAAGGTCATAGAGAGCTTTCCTAAAATGTGGCTAGACAGACTGTGGTGAATTCACAACACTTTCAATAAAACAAGAAAGATCCTCTAGTCCACCTAAAGCAGGAATTACATTCTTAACCTATACCTAAGCCATGTTCAGATTGAGAACAAAACTCAGAAAGCTGCATGCTAAATCCTTTCCAAATTAAGCATCACCAAGGTTGGAGGAGATAGCTGTCAGTAAAGTGCTTGCCATATAAGCATGAGAACCAAGCTTCATCTCCAGAACCTACATAAAAATGACAGGCATAGTGGTGCACAAACCTGCAATCCTAGTGCTGAGAGCATTGGTGTTCACTGGCCAGCCACTACCATAGTCCTACTGTAGGCCACGGGATGACCCTGTCTAATAAAACAAGGTGGGAGGCTCCTGAGGAGCAGAACCCAAGGTTGACTTGTGGCCTCTCTATAGGCACACACTCACAAGACCACACACAAATGAACACCACCTGACCATTTGTAGCACAGAAACTAGCCCTTGTGGTGTTGGAACTTGAGAGAAGGGGAAAGACCTCAGAAGATGTCCAGTGCATTTTATTGAGTGAGTAAGCCCTAAGTTATGAAGAATCTTGCTTGGATCAATTGACTTGCTTTCTTGCAACCGTTCATCAAGCAAAATACTCATCTGAATTCATTCTTTTTTCTTTCCTGTGGTTATAGTGGGTTGTACCAATTACTAGCCTATCGAGGTCTAGAGTCATCTTGGAGACAACCCTTAGGGAAAATCTGTGAGGAAGTTTCTAGATTGCATTAATTCAGATGGGCAGAGTACTCTAAACTCTATGCTATGCTACAGTTTGGAGTCTTATGCTGAATAAAAAGGAGAGAGTGAGTTGAGCAAGAGCATCCACTTCTGTCTCCTAACTTGGTACAATGTGACGAGCTGCCTCAAGCTCCTGCTGCCATGATGTCGATGATAAGATGTACCTGCCATGATGAGTACAGTATAGTATATTCTAGAACTGTGAGCCAAATCAAACCTTTCAAGCCTAATCTGCCTTTGTTATATATTTTGTCTCATCAATTAGAGGATAGTTTCAAGACAATAAAAGTTTATGATTACTTGAATGTTAGGACGGTTGGAGGCTTGAGTGGAGAGGATTGAGAGTCTATGGACAGGTAACTGTGACAGTCTCTTAGGAGGGACACTTTTCATTTTGAAGAGCAGGTAGGAGAGATCTCCATAGAGCATGATAAATGCCAGCTAGAAATGGGGATGGGGCAAAGATGAAATATCCTGAGTTTCAAATCCTTTTTGAATACCCAACCCACCACAGTTTAGATCACACAGTATACCTGCCCATCTTTGGTTGAGTGAAATTCTTAGAAACAGTCTACCACAAGGAATGCTACAAAAGACACTGCTTGCTTACAAAAATGATGGAAGTTCAAAATTTGAAATATCTTCATGCTCAAATACATGTCATTTTTGCACCCTCATTTTTAAGTTGGAAAATTGTAAGCCTAATCAAATTCATAATCTGCATATGTAGCAGAGGATTACCTTATCTGGCATCAAGTCTGCAGAAGCTTGATGACACAGCATATGGGAATGCTAGGGTGCTGAAGCAGGAGGGCGTGGGTGGGTGGGGAAGCACCCTTATAGAAGCAGGGGCCATGGGGGAGGGGATGGGGGCTTTAACTGGGAAGGAGGATAACATTTGAAATGTGAATAAATAAAATAAACAATAAAATTTTGAAAAGAAAATGTACTACATAACAAATATGGTCCTATGGATTGAACATAAGACATATGGACTGATAGCAAGTGCTACAGAAGAAGTAAATGCCATGTTAGGCTGTGGTGATCCCTGGAAGTTCCCTCATGACTGGATCCAGGAGAGTGGTTACTGAATGTCAACCTTTGAAAGTTGTCATATTGACCAGGACTATGCCCTGTGGATAGAGCACTTGCTTGGAATATACAAGATCCTGGATTTGATCCCTAACACTGTAAAAAAGCATTGTATTTGGTGGAATCCTAACTCTAGTTGATAAAGGCTCAGTCTACTTCTTGCAAGTGAGGTACCTCTTCAAAGTTTCAAACTTACCCTGGCTCTGGGGGGTCCCCATGGAATGAGCTGAGATTTTCTTGCAAAAATATCACAAGAATGGCCCCCAAACAGACTCCCAAGCCATTAAAAAAAGTAATGTTGAAGTGTGAACTATAAAGTTGAATTAGACATCATTTAAAAATAAAAAGATGAAATATTATTCCAAGAAGAGGAATGAATATACCTCAGTCACAAATACATGGTGACTGCCAAGCATTTTCTCTGGAAAGTATATAGAGAAAAAGTAATGCAGGCTACAGATGGAAATATTGAAATTTGAATAGCAACTTGAATTTCATTATGGGCCATGTAACTTGAGGATGCAGTCTTTGTGAATAAATTAATACTATAATTATATTTTAATTAAAAAACACAATGGCTTAACTAGAATGTCAAGAACATGTTAAAGAATTAGAGAATATGAAGACCACAAGGCATTCATAGAGAAGACTTCACTGTGCTGAAAGAAAAACTAATTATAAGCATGCATTGAAATGGCATGGTAAACCCGGAAGTCTGCCTGCGTGTCTGCATCACAGTCCCCTACCTGTCCAGGTATGCATATAGAGAATGTTTTCTTCTCCATAGAAAGAAAACACTGAACACAGAGAGACAGGGTGCTCCATTCTAATTCCTCAGCTGGCCTTCAATGGACAAGACATGATTTAAAATATGTACAGAGTCTTTTTCATTAGATTTATATCCTTGCATTCAAATTGAGATCCACTTAGGCTGATGCCTCAGAGTCTAGCTGAAAGGATGTCAAGACATTAGCTTTTACATTTTCAGACTTAGGAAAGATGAATTTGTCAAAGAGAGGCACAGTTACCCCATATGCTCAAGTCTGGATATATCATCTTCTTCAGAAAGAAACAAAGATAACACTATGCTGACTTTCAAAGAGTAAAGCCAGAGTGAGCATTAGTTGTACATTTGGGACTTGAAAGACTTGTACTCACATGACTTCAGCAATGTTGCAAACTACTATTTATGTGTTATTGTTATTTCTATGGCATTTTCCAGGATATTCAAATTCAAATGGCACTAAAGTCCTGAGATGCTGTCCCTAGAAGAGAGATCTGATTTTCTGACTATGTTTCAGAGTCCTCTGCCAGAAGGATGGATGTGAAGTCATCTCTAAATGGAGGGCTCCAATGACTGTTGAGGGAAGAGGTTAGATGCGGAAAGCTAAGACAAGACTGAATTTAGAAAATTTCATCTGGATACAAAGTACTGTAATGGCAGAAAATGGTTTTCTATTTGCACCAAGATGTGCAGTGGAATGCAGACTTCAACAAGATTAGGGAGGTCATAAGGTCGCATTACATGGAGCTTTCCTTACTGTCAGTCTGACTGCTATCTTCTGCTCTCTGCAATGGACTCCTTTGTGAAATGTCTTCAACATCTTCGTGAATATCTTTCTTTACCTGCAAAAGTCTGTCTATCTGTCTGTCTGTCTGTGAGTGTGTATGTGTGTGTGAAGGACAGATGCTTATGCAAACATCATCTTCAGTAGCTCCCAACCTTATCATTTGAGACAGAGGTTCTCACTGAACCTATAGCTTACTTATAAGGCTATACTGGCTGGCCAGCAGGCCCCAGAGATTTTCCTGTCTCTGCCTCCCCAGTTCTGGGATTACAGGGAATCTTTATCCCTTTTGAGAGTTCTGGAGATTCAAATTTAGGTTCTCACGTTTACATGGTACTCATTGTACTCATTGAACTATCTCCCAGGCCATCAATCTCAATATTCACGAACCAAGTACAGAATATAAAAACTGCCAGAAACACTAAAACAATTTAAATGTCTTAAGTTATATATAAATATTGTATAGTGCTACAAGTATATACAGTAGAATATATTGATGTATATATTTTACATACATAAATATATATTATACTGGAATTATATATATATTGAAATTTGAAGCTAAAAGGAGTTAATTATCTGACTATATATGATTGAAAAGAGGTATAATAAGGAAATTAACTGAAAAATATCAAATGTAACATAAAATCAAAGAGAGACAGAAAGAATGAAGGAGAGAAGCAATTATGGTATAGGAGATGAGTATTGAACCTTTCCATATCAGCACAATGGAAGAATGAGTGGTCTTAGGCTTCTCTTCCCTTATAAAAAGTTTAACCAGCCATTATCCACAGTTCAGGGAAGCACTCTGAAAACTTCTGCTGTTTAAAACAATCTGGAGACTTCTGGGAAGTCTACAGAACTGAATGTGAACTAAATTAGAAGCAGAAGACCAATTAGACTTAGCAATACCACATTTCCCTCAAGTTAACAGAAACACGTGACAAAGAAGATTTTTGTGGGGCACAAGGCTTCTACAAGGACAAAAGGAACTGATGATTGACAGCTATGTCCCTAGCATTCACAGTTGTGCCAAAGGAATCCATTCTGTTCCCATATTGTGAGGACAACAGGGTAATAGGATAGCTTACACCTCCAGGCATGGTGTTGGTTGCTGGAAATTGTAATCATGGATAATTCTTTGGTCTGCTTAGCTGGCCTGTGAGCTTCCAGAATTCTGCTGTATTTCCGTCTCTCATCTTGTCAGAAAATACTGAGATTGCCGATGTGCCGTGCCTCATCCTGCTTTCTATGAGTTATGGTGATAAAACTAAATGTATTTACGCCAGAGCAGGGTGCTGGCTAGTTTTCTTTCATATAACACAAATTAGTGTCATTTGGGAAGAGGAAATCTCAGTTGAGAAAATGCCTCTACCAGCTTGGCCTCTGGGAAAGCAGGTGACATATAATCTGTGGTGTATTTTTTGATGGATGAGTGATATGTAAGTGTACAACTTACTGTAGATGGTGACACTCCTGGACTCACAGTACTCCTGGGTATATAATGAAGCAGGATGAGCAAGCCATGGGAAGTAAGCCAATCAGAATTATTCTTCTGTAGCTTGTGCATTACTCCTTGTCTCTAGCTTCCTGCTTTGAGTTCCTACTCTGGCTTCCCCGAATGATGGACTATAAACTGTAAGATGAAATAAACCAATTCCACTCCAGTTGCTTTTGGTCTTAACGTTTTACAGAAGTATAAGCCCAAACTAAGAAAATCAGCAAGTACTTTAACTACGGAGCTATCTCCTCAGCCCCTAAATGCTTTGTAATACATACTTAGTAATTATTTTAACTTTGGAGAATAATTTAGTGTCTGAGTTCTACCTGGAGCTATAGCTCAGTGGTAGAGCATGTACTTCATTATATATGACACCATAGGTTAAAAGCTCATCTGTGCAGTTCTGGCTGAAGAGGACCTGCTTGGCTTACCAGTGATACTTTCATACAATTCCTTGTCTACTTTATAGATCTTGTTTTACAGAAACATCAGATGAATCCTTCTAAATACTATTAGAATTGCTGACATTAACGAGCCCCTCAAGAACTGGTGTGGCATGTGACTTAGTGTTTCATATACATTACAAGATGGATGTTGACTTGAACTCTGTCCCCAGACTTCGCTCACAGCTTGGATATACAAGGTCAAGTGGCTTACCAAAGATTATAAATTTAATGAATGTAGTATCTGTTAGCAAAACCACAGACTCTGTATAGGAGAAGAGAATACTCAGGAGGACAGAGGTTTCCTTGTATGACCATTGACTCACCGATTAAGGGGAAGGCCCCTGAGTAGCTCTCCTCCTCCAGTTGCACTGGGGTCTAGAGGGTTCTTCAGAACCCAGAGTAAACTTTAGAGCTAACATCCTTTCTAATGTGTTTTGGAAAAAAAAAAACACCCAAAGCTAGAATTTGCAAATAAATGTGCTGTGTTATTAGGTAAGTTATATGCTATTATTATTATTATTATTATTATTATTATTATTATTGCTGAAAAGAAGCAAAATGACTTTCCAGATACTAGGCTCTCAGATTAATTTAAATGTTGTCATTTCTAACTTAACCAGTATAAACACTAAGACTTTTATAACTTTGTCATACAAATGTTACTCTCATGGTTGTGAGCAGGAACTGACTTGACTCAACTGAGATAGTTGAGTAGACTCGCTGAACTAATACAGCTGTGTTAATACTTCAACACAATAAGTCGAGCAGCCTAAGCAGACAAGTATATCTCAGTATTAAAAGCAGCATAGAACATAGGTGTGTGTTCAGCAATGGAGGAAAACAGAAAGTAGCTTTGCTTCTGAATTTGTTAATCTCAGCCAAAAAGCAGTAAACTTTCTATCAAACAATTTATTTCAGCTGTTGTGCATTGCTTAACGTGGCCTTTCTTGCATTGCCACTTACCCTATGTCTGCATAAGATCATGTATGGCTCTACATAATGGTCTTCCTCCATTGTTCTCATCTGAAGCTACAATGGCTTCATTGAGTAAATCTGGTCATGGGCCCTCCAAGCTTAAACTCTGCCTTAGTTTGGGGTTTTATTGCTCTGAAAAAACACCAGGACCAAAAAGCTTATTGGAGAGAAAGGATTCATTTGGCTTATACTTCCACATTGTAATCCATTACTGAAGAAAGCTAGGATATGAACACAAAAAGGGCAGGAATCTGGAGGCAGCTGCTGATGCAGAAGCCATAGAGAGGTGCTGCTTACTGGCTTGCTCACCATGGCTTGCTCAACCTCCTTTCTTACAGAACTCAGGACCACTAGCCTATGAATGACACCTCCCATAATGGGCAGCACACTTCTCTATGAACTACTAATTAAGAAAATGGCTTACAAGTTTACTTACAGCCCAACCTTATGGGGGAATTTTCTTTACTGTGGTTCCTTACTCTGGGATTTTAGCTTTTGGCAAGTTGACATAAAATTATCCAGCACAAATGCTTCAAACTCTTGCTGCCCAAATTCTACATAAACGGTTTCTCTCTCTGGACACATCTTCCCTTCATTTCTGCCTCTTCTAGTAATGTTGAATTCAGTTAGATACACATACCATATAATCTTCTTCCACGGGGTCCTGCTTTACAGGCCAGTTGTAGTCAGCTGCCTTCCTTTGTCTTGCCAATTCCTACTCACTTGTCAGTTGCCAACCTCTTTGACACTTTTTATGGAGGATTTTCTTGTTAGTCTTGTTCATTTATATATTACCCTTTAGTTCTCCTTCATGGTGCCTGTTTATTTGTGTTAACAAGTTGGCTTTAAACATACTATATATATTCTCTCAGCTAGACAATAGGTTACAAACAGCCAAGAGCAACATCTCCCTTGTTAACCAAATAACTTCAATGACCATACATTCCCAATATCAAGTCTTTGAAAGTTGACTTATAATATGTCTAAAGAATGGGCAAGCAACACAGAAGAACATAATACAATAGGTGCATTCAGGATGCCTGGAAGCTTAGCCGTTCTTGTGATTTGAATGTGAAATATCTTCTCATACTCATGTGTCTGAATATGTGGTACCTAGACTGTGGTGCTGTTTTAGAAGGTTGTAGAACCATTAGGAAAAAGAGTCTGACTGGAGGAAATGTCTAATTGGGAATGTGCCACTTGCTGTCTGCTTTATGCTTCGCAACTGTGGAAGTAATGTGGCCAGTTTTTCTTGTTCTAGCCACAATTCCTTCTCTGCCATGATTCATGGTGTCTGTTTGAATTGTGAGTGAGGTTGAATAACATTTTTTGGGGGGGGGTGTTATATCTTGACAAGTATTTGGGTACAGCAAAATTGATAGCATGCTTTTGAAGCAATGTTAGAGCCTGGAAAGATCATCCTAGACTGCCATTCCACTAATAGTGCTGGGACTAACTCATTGAGGACATATCCAGCCCAAGTTTGGAATAAAAAGTATAAACATGAAAATTAGACAAATATAAATTAAGTTTGGGATATTTTTTATTCAAAAATCCAAGTCTAGTCAAATTTTGCAAAATTTATGTCAATACTTGTAAGGAAGACTAAGTGTTGAGGTATAACTAGATAACTATGCTATACAATAATAATTAAATCCATGTTCTAAGCACATGCTAGATTATGTCATAACTGATGTATACCAAAATGTAGTTGTCACACATGAATACACTACCTAGAATGTGGTACATTTAAATCCAGTTGAATAACCATGAGATGTGTGCTGTTGGTATGCAATCCAAGAATTGATAAACAGTACTATAATGGACTGCTAATTAATTAAAGTATACTAACCTTAGTTATGACTCACTAGTGTGCAGAATGGCAGTAACCAACTTTCTTCTTCTTCTTTTTTTTTTTTTTTTTTTTTTTTTTTTTTTTTTTTTTTTTTTTTTTTTTTTTTTTTTTTTTTTTTTTTTTTTTTTTTTTTTTTTTTTTTTTTTTTTTTTTTTTTTTTTTTTTTAGTTATTTGTGGTTTTTGTGGTGGTGGTGGGGAACAAACCCAAGGTTCATGTACATAGAATTTGTATGTGATGTGATGTGAGGTGCTGTGATGTGATGTAATGTGATGTGATGTGATGTGATGTGTGCACATGCATGCATGTGTGTTTTCAGGCATGGATGAGACACATCTATGATGGCCAGAGGACCAATTCATGGAGTCAGTTATCACTTTGCTAATCCAGAGTCTCTCTAGTTTATGCAGACATGTTGCAGATTGGTGATTTACCTGTCTCCATCTCACATCTTCCTGCAATAGTTCTTGGATTATAGATAAGTTTCATTTCATCCAGCTTCTTTACATGGGTCCTATGGCTTAAACTCAGGTTGTCAAGTGTTTTTAACTACTGTACTATGTCCTTAAAACACAGATATTGTGGCGTTATGGGGTGTCCTGCGCCCACTCTGCCGCAGGGCCAGGGCTGCTTCTGGAGGTAGGACATAGAAGTTTTGACTGTTCTTACCCCAGGTGGGCATCAGACTATGGAAAGCCTTGGGTTCCAGCTCCAAGGATGGGGCGCACACTCTGAGGTTCCAGGGACTGCTGGAGTTGGCTCAGGGTCCCCGGACCTGCACGGAGGCCGAGGACTTCAGGTTCTCTGACTCCTGGGCACCCGGGCTCTGCTGGGAGCCGCTGAAAAGCTGAGAACAGAGTGGGGACCCCCAAGGGGAGGATCTAGCCTGGGCCTAAGGGAAAAAAGGGAGCTTAGGCTGGGTCCTGCAGGGAGGAGAGTCCTTGGCTTGTAGGCTGATGGCTTGGCTTGGAGGAGACTGTGGCTGGGAGAGCTGAGAGGACTTCTGCAAGAGATTAGTGGCCAGCTTTTTAGATGAATGTCTGTACCATTGCCCCCCATGGTGGATCCTAATGAAAAGAGACAGTCCATAGTTTTAAGGCATTTATTGTCATGGTGGAGAGTGGCAATTAGTAAAACCATACCCCATTTTTTCAGAGGCGGGCCTGGGGTTGATTATCTTTTTCAGAGGTGGGCCTGGGGTTAATTATCTTTTGCAGGGAGGAGTGTCTGGGGAGGGGAGTTTATTGGCTAAGCCCTTCAGGCCTTTAGGTACCTCATTTTCATGGAAATCTGTCTAGAGGCTACGAGACCTGTGGTCACATTTTCTACCTGTGGAGGGGCTTGGGACATTGCCCATACATGACTGATGGCCACAGACCTATGGAGATCTGTAGCCTCATGTCAGGAGCCTAGTGTCTAAGAGCATCACAAAACACCTCCCTTCCCTTGCAGGGTTATCCCCTGCAGGATCACCTACAGGGTCACTGGAGTTTCAAACCTAGGTCAACCAGAAATCAGGCTCCCCTTTACAGTTCCACAAGATATGATATTATTTTTTAAGCATGTATATAATAGTCCCTCAAATAAACCAACATTGTCAATAAAACAACTCAATAAGCAAGAAAGAATTGATACATTTAAGCAAGCTCTTTAAGCTTGATCAAATCAAACTAATTCACTATTGGGAAAGTCTTCAAATACTTGAAATTTGACAATATATTTTAAACAATCTATGAAACACAAAATCAATCAATCAAACAAACAAACCACCCCAATGGATATACAAAAATACATATTACTATAAAAAGGCGAAAGTGCCATGTGTTGACAGCGTTTGCTACCAGTAAAGAAGGCAATTCATATCACTAAGTACTTGTGGTTCAAATCAGTAAGAATCATTTATAAATGCTTGCTGGGTAATATGCTTGTTGTACAAACATGAGGTCCTGAATTGGACTCCCAGAACTCACATAAAAATTACGGGAATGGTGATATATGTTTGAAATCTCAGTATTGGGGAGATGGAGACAGGTAATTCCTGTACGCATGCACACATACATACACAGAGAGAGAGAGACAGACAGACAGAGAGACAGAGACAGACAGAGATTATAAGCCAATACAGCTAAAAGTCTGTTTGAAATAACATTATATTTAAAGTTTAGTTTCTGTAAGCTCCCCTTTAAGAAATAGAGGAAAAACAAAGGAACCAACATCAAGTTCTTCAGAAAATGTGAGTGTGAAGAATAAACGTCTAGTAAGACTGAGGAAAAAATTTAAAACCTGAGAGAAGTGGAGCAATATACAATGGTGAACAATAGAAGGCTATTTCTGTACCTCTTATAGTCACCCTCCATTTCTATGGCCTAGTTTCTGCGTATGCTGGATCAACTTGCTGCAAAAGACTTACCTATATCCTCTAAAGCATCTGAGGTCACCTGCCTGTGGCCATGCCTTTTTTCTTGGACAGCCATTAGATCAATCTGTCCCTCTCTGCCCATCTTCAATGTGTCTTGTAGCCTAGGCTTGTCTCAAACTCAAAACGCAGCTAAAGATGACGTTGAACTTCTAATCCTCATGCTGATTGCTGGGATCACAGGAACAAACCACCACAGCCAGTGTATACATTGCTGGGGATGGAAACCATCATTATAGACAAAAGGCAGCCACTCTGCGTACGAAGCCACACTCTTGGTTCAGTCCTCCGATTCCTTAAGCACTCTGAATGTAGTCAGAAAAAGAAAACGTTACCAGGAGTCTGCTTTGGGTCTTGGCTATGGAGGTGTTAAAACTTGTAAAAGTATTAACATTATATGGAACAAAATATGCCCAAGACTAAGTAAGGCAAGGACTGAAAAAGTCAGAGCAGGATGTGGGGCTGGGGCTAGGATACAGTGCACTGTCAGATGTGGCAGCACAAATTTCCCAGTGTTATTTAGCAAACTACACATAGAATATACAGATTGTAGATTGTTTGTTTCTTTACAAGTGCTAGTAAATGTACAATTATGTCAGAATAAGCGTTTTATTTTTTAAAGTTGTCGTGAGAAGACTCTGGAATATTCTGTATAGTTTGTGTTGGCTTAATTTTGTGGTCTACATGTTGGGAATCCATATGTTGGGCTTTAAGACTTTGTGGTAGCTAAAAGCCTGATACAGTACTGGGATGCTTAAACAGTACATTTTCTTGTCCATTTATGTGGTCAATGTCTCTTCTTCCTTCATGCCTCCCCCACAGTGCTCCACAATTAGATCCCATCTTGTTAGCAATCTTAGCCTGAATTTGTGCGCTATTGTTCACATTTCAGGCTCCGAATCAGTCATTTCTGTGCTCTTCAGTCCCCCGGCATCACACCTGCATTCCAAGAAGTTTCAAACCACCACATCCATAAAATCTGGATTTCCATTTGACTCTCTGAGCTGAACTCTTAAAAGAATGCCCAGCATCATTCTCTTAGTTGAGAAAGCTAACCACAGAGATCTACACAGAAAGATCCTTGTAAGTGAGCTTAGGTGTTCTTAGGGGAGATAAATAAGGAGGTCATTATGACATATGGAAAACACTCATATGCATCCATAGAAATGTCTGAAATCAATGACTACAGCAAGTGCTAGCAAAAATCCATCTAAGTGCAAGTGTTAAATATTATGGCTGCTTGACATTTAAACTAGAATCTGAAATTTAAGGACTTTAACACAAAGCAGAGAATGAACAGTAAACAAGGAAGAGCTGTATGCGTGGCTTAGTAGCAAATGCAGGAACCAGTATATATGTGGAGCCAGAACTAGAGTGAGACATACAACATCCTAAGGATCCAAGCTAGGAGACCTCCTCCAAGCTGACGTATTCACTGCTTGGAGAGCAAGTGAGGGGAGGAGGAGAAGGAAGAAAGAGTGCTCAAATTTTACCTAGAGACTAAGAGTGCTAAAATCGGGAAGCACTCTAGCGGTGAACTTCTTGCTTCTTCAGTCTGTCCTCTAAGTGTCCTGGCTTTCCTGTTCCAGTGCCAGCCATGGATTAGAACTCAGAAAAGGCTGTGGCTTTCAGGAAGGAGAAAAAGCCAGTGTGCCTACAGAATAAGAAACTCCTGCTGAGTTGAGGCAGGAGCCAGACTAAATATAAGCTTGTTGTTCAAAGAAAAGAGTTTGTACTTTATTTCATTTGTGGTATGAATTTACTGGCAGGGTTTAGGCAAGGGAAAGTCGGGATCTAGTTCATTTTCCAAAATATTCATACTAGAAACAGGAATGGTGGCATATGACAGCAATCCCAGTGTCTGAGACAGCCTGGAGGGTGGTCAATTCCAGACCAGCTTGAGCTACATAAGGACAGTTTGTAGAAAGAAAGAAAGAAAGAAAGAAAGAAAGAAAGAAAGAAAGAAAGAAAGAAAGAAAGAAAGAAAGAAAGAAAGAAAGAAAGAACCACACAAACCTAATAGAAACAGAGATCAAACTGGTCACCAAAAATATGTGTACTTACAAGTAAATACTACATCATGTTGACAGAGAAATGTAGATTAAAACATTTAAGAGGTCTCATTTGGTTAGAGTACTTACCTAGCACATTTGAAGCCCTGGGTTCTATCCTTAGTACTACACAGAGGCGTCCTGGCACCTGCCCATAATCCTGGTATGCAGGAGCTAGAATAAGGAGGATCAGAAGTTGAAGGTCATTGTTGGCTACAGACTTCTTTGTAACATAGCTACAAATTGTAACACTGATAAAAACTAAATGCTGCAGAGGAGGTAGGGCAGCCAGTTAGGAAGAGGTTAGCTGTTTACAAAATCAAAGCAACCTCTTATTATATAGCCCAAATTCTCTTCTGTGTTCTGTGATTTGTATTCACAGTGACACTCCATTAAGATAAAACTGATTTTCTATTTGCCAGCAGTTATCAATTGCTAAGGGGTGGGACTCCTTACCCACTTCCATCTTTTAGCCCTAGGACCACATATGTCTTGAACTTTCACAAGATTTGTGTGTGATGTCATAATTTCTGTGCTTTCATATGTGTACCAGTTTTGCTGTAACTGGTAGGCACTGTCCCCTTGCTGTCATCCATAATCTTTGGCTTTTACAAATTTTCTGCCACATCTTTCTCATAGATCCCCAAACCTCGAAGAAAGAGGTTTGGTGAAGATATCCCATTCAGAACTGAGTCTTCCCAAATATCTGACTCTGTAGATTGGCTAGTTGTGGGTCTCTGTGTTAACTCCCCTGTGCTCCAAAGGCAGAGACAATCCCTGAGCCGGATCTATGGTGCGTACTGGTCAGCCAGTGTAGCTTACTTGATAAATTTCCAGCCAAGTGTGAGAACCTGTCTGGAAAAAACAAGGTGTGTGTCTCTTAGTTAGGCTTTCGTTGTTGTGAAGGGACAGCATGACTGAGGTAACTCTTATAAAGGAAAACATTTAACTGGGTCTGGCTTATAGTTTCAGGGGTTCAGTTCATTACCATTATGGAAGGAACTATGGCAACATGCAGGCAGAGATGGTTTTGGATGAGCTGAGAGTTCTACATCTTGATGCTCAGGCATCAAGGAAGAGATTCTCTTCCATTCTGGAAAGAGCTTGAGACATTTCCTTCAACAAGGTGACACCTATTCCAAGAAGGCCACATCTACTCCAATAAGGCCACACCTTCTAATACTGCCACTTCTGCCAAATATATTCAAACCACCAGAGTGTGTATCTTGAGGTGCAACTGCCAAGGTTTCCCTGTTGTCTCCCCATATGATTGAACATATTGTGTGTGTGTGTGTGTATACACACACACACACACACACACACACACACACACACACCCAAGACAAGAAAAGCCAGAGCATCCTTAAATTGCAAAGAGAAAGGAGTGAAGCTGAAAACGCCATGCCACACAAGATCAGCCTTATGACCTCTCACAAGAGGTAGCACAGGATGACCTCACCATCCTGAGGTCAAACTGTCCTGACTCTCTCTAGTCAGTGATAGAAAGGATGTTGAGTCAAGAATACAGTGAGGGTCTATAGTCAAAAGACCCTGTGAAATATGTACTTGTCTGAGCCCATGCAAGGAAGACACCAAAGATCACCCAAAGGCAACCTGTGAACAAGGTAATAATAGGATTTCAGGTATTGTAATCAACACAGCACTTCTATTGGGGATATTGACAATGGGGAACCATACACATAATCAGGCAAAGGTAGATAGATGGTAATTTTCTATACCTTCTTCATAATTTTGCTACAAACCTAAAATTTTCCAAAAATATATTTAAAAAAAATGTACAGTATGATGGCTTGCCCAGGAAGTGGCACTATTTGGAGATATGTTCCTGTTGGAATAGGTGTGGCTTTGTTGGAGTAGGTGTGTCACTGTGGGTGTGGACTTTAAGATCCTCATTCTAGCTGCCTAGGAGTCAGTATTCTCCTCATTGCAGCCTCCAGATGAAGATGTAGAACTCTCAGCTCCTCCTGCACCATACATGCCTGGATACTATCTTGTTCCTAGCTTGACAATACTGGACTGAACCTCTGAACCTGTAAGCCAGCCCCAATTAAATGTTGTCCATAAGCGTTCCCTTGGTCATTGTGTCTGTTCACAGCAGTAAAACCTTAACTAAGTTTGTGGATTTCAGTGGGCAAAGGAAGAAATAGGTGGGAAAAAAAAGCCTCAGTGATTTAGAGGGTTTATTGTTCTTGCAGAGGACCCAGGTTTTGTTTATAACATGCACACGGAGGTTTCTCAACTACCTGTAACTCCAGTTCTAATGTATCCTATACAATCTTCTGGATCTCAGAGCTTTTAGATATACATGGTGCAAACAAACTACTATAGGCAAACATACATATACATTTAATGAATAAGTAAAGCTTTAAAAATAAGAAAATAAATAGCTGGTATCCTGTTGGTAGTATCTAAGTGGAAGTTGGGCATGGACCATGTGATACATGAAATGGAGAAAAATGTAAAGATTAGAAGTGAGTAGGGACGAGGCTATAGGTCAGCAGTAGAGAGCTTGCTTAGCATATGCAAGGCCCAGGAATTGATACGAAAATCAAACAGATGAAAGAAAGAGAAAAACAGAGACAGAGAGAGATAGAGACAGACAGAGAGAGACAGACAGAAAGACACAAACACAAAAAGAGGGGGAGGGAGGGAGGGAGGGAGGGAGGGAGGAAGAAGAAAGGGAGGACAGGAGGTAGAAGGGGCAGGGTTGATTGTTTTGGGATTTGAAGAGAGGCTGTAGGTAAGAAGTGTGAATTGTGTATTTTCATGTGGTTTGAGGCTCACAGTCGATGTAAGGGGAATATATGCAGAGCACAGAGCCAGAAAGATTAAAAATAGCACAAATAAATGAGAACTCCTGCATGATTAAGAAAATTCCCCTCACAAGGAAGAGGTCAGTTGTATCTCGTAGTCATATGCTTTATTCAGTCTCTTCAAACACTGAAAAATAGTTCTGCAAAGAGCCTGGCCTACTACCATCCCAGAAGAATGAGCTCCTAACGAGATGCCCTTGGGCCTCACTGTTGTCAATATCTCTCCAGCTCTCTCTTAGCCTTCATCCCTTGTACACAGGGTATACTGGCTAGATTGGAATCTATCATTTTTCACTTGCTTACAAAGACTTTATGTGTAACTTAATTAGCTGGCCCAGGTTCATTTTCCTCACTTGGGAAGTTTAAAAAATTCAAAAGCCTTAGTGTCTCTGCTTTAGTAAGGAATCAATGTGAGCACTTAGAGACTTGCAAGACGCTTAGGTAAGTGCTTAAGAAACCACTATTTGTCCACAGAGGGAGTAAGTGTCTGGCCATAAACTTCCTTAATCTCTGACTGTAAGTGGCCAGTGCTAATTTTAACCTCCTTTTTTACTCTTCACACTGGTTCTCACAGTTGTCCCCCACTATAGCCTCACCTGGCCGGTCCCCTCAGTGTTTCTACTCCACCATCTTACTTTTCTTCTACATCTTTTGGCCCTCTTACCTCATGTTTGTTCTGATGGTACACAAAAATATTCACTCAGAATTACTTTCTTCTAGGCTCATACCATCTTTTTCTCTGCTTCAGCTAGATCACATGTAATTAATTCCAAAATTGTAGTGAAAACTTAAGGGTTCTTTGGAAAGTCAATTGTGTTGGATGGTGTTTTGCTGGGCAAACACATAAAGAACCATTTCATTGAAGTGGATACAGGTAAAAAACTAAGACCATCCAACACAACTGACTTTCCAAAGAACCCTTAAATTTCCACTTCAAAAAGTTGCTATCACATTTTTATTTTATGCATTTAGATATTTTCCTATATATTTATTTCAACTATATAGCATTTTTCTCATTTTTCTATTCGTTCTCACATCTTTCCTTGATATTATTTTGCTCTTGTCACACAGAAATAGATGAACAGTGTTTCTTATTTTTAACTTATGTATATGGGAAGAGTTTTCCCAGTACATGTTTTATATATTTCTAGACCTTCATGACTTAGCAGTCCTTCAGTTTCAGGTGAACCCTGGAATCCTGAGGCCTTCTCTGCTTCTCTGTTGTCCTAATGACCAATTAACCTATCTTGCCTCTGCCTTGGTTTGGGTCTTTCATTCTTTTTTTTTAGACCTTATATTAGACACTTTATCTAGGGTTCCCAGGCACTATGCAAAGATGCATGTGAATTATCTGTCCCAAGTTCAAGAGGTTAACCTTTGCAATAGTTTGTTCTTCCATTGCTGTGATAGAGCTCTCTGAACAAAGCCAACTCTAAGGAAAGGTTTTATTTGGATTACATGCCCAGGTCACATACCATTATTCAAAGAAATTGAGGCAAGAACTCAAGGCATCAGCTTGAAGCAGACTCTGCCAAGGGATGATGATCACTATTCTACTGTCTTGCTTGTGCTGAACTACTTTTCTTATAAAGCCCAGGTCCACATGTCAAGGAATGGCACTGTCACAGTGAACAGGGTCCCCTCACATCAGTCATCAGTCAAGCCATTCTTTCACAGACATGGCATGGCCACAGGCCAATCTGATTGAAGCAAATTCTTCAGGTGAGGTTGCTTCATCTCAGATGACTGAAGATTGAATAAGATAACAATACAAAGTAACTAGGGTTTGCTCATGTCAGAAACTTCTTCAAAGTTACCCTTAGATAAACAGGATCTCAGGCCTCACCTGAAACTGCAGACCCAGAATCTATACTGGAGCAACATACCAGGTAACTGACATGCAGCCAACATTGTGAACATGAAAAAATAGATTTTTCTAATAATTTATGTGACCATGACTGGATCCTAGTTTATATACTGCAGTGTGTGCAACAAGAGGTTATAATTATGTATCCTGGTTAGTATTCTGTCAACTTGACACAAGCTAGAATTGTTTGGTAAGAGGAACTCCCAATTAAGACTGGCTCATAGTACATTTTCTTGGCTAATGGTTGATATTAGAGGCCTCAGCCTACTGTGGGCAGTGCTACCCCTGGACAGGTGGTATAAAAGAAAAATGGATGAATAAACTATGGGTAGCAAGTTAGTAAACAGCACCCCTCCATGGCCTCTGCTTTAGTTCTTGCCTCCAGGTTCCTGCCTTGAGTTCCTTCCCTGGCTTTCTTCATTTATGGTTTGTGACCCAGGAGTTGTAAGAAGAAACAAACCCTTTCCTTCTGAAGTTCCTTTTGGTCATGGTGTTTTATCACTTCAACAGAGACCCTAGCTAAGACACCACAATATTCTGGATGGCCTTTGTCCCTCTGGACTCTGCCTTTCAGACATAGCACAAGGATCTCTTTCTTTGGAAAGAATTTCCAGCTGTGGAAGTCATGTGCCCAACAGTGCAGTGTCCTGTATATCTGTGTAGTACAAATCTCTCTTTTCCCAGTTGGCTGCAGGATAAAAACCGTAATTCCTCTAGCATATCATAGTCATGCAGTAGGTGATCATGTGCTCAGTTTGTAAATTAGTAACCAAAGGAATAACCTAGTTAGCTGTAAAAATACATGAACAGGGAAAATTAAGTATAGACTATGTATTCAAACCAGCTAATATGTCTTTACAGTCCATTCCATTTTATAATTATATTTAAAATAATTCTATATAGTATTTACTTAATAAGTGTTTAATAAAAAGTAATTTTGAATGCTATCTTATGGATAAGCATTTTTTAAAGGATTGGAAGGTTGTGGTGTTTTGAAACAGTAACTTGGTGTGGGTTTGTGGATATGGGGACTTAGTAAGAGGAGGAGTGGGAAAGGCCACAAAATTCTGGCTCAGGAAATTCTGACTTTGTCCACATGTGTCTAGGAATTGCCACCCAGAACACCCAGAACACCCAGAACACGTGTTTCCAGGTTCTTAGTATCTTTCACAAAGAACCTAAGACGTGCACACAGAGAGGCAAGGAACAGTCAGAGCAGAATCCATGCAAGACAGCAGTGGTTCAGTGAGTCAGACTGCTTGGGGAGCATGATTATGGTTTGAATCTTCTTTTTTGAGGTCTGGAAAAATAGGAGTTGGTTGTTAGTGATGGAATATAGATAGTCTTTTTGTGTTGCTGGACAGGCATGGATTATGTGTGCCTTTGTTCACTGAGTATGCCCTACTGTGACACATCTCATTTTAATTGTGCATAAGCATAAAGTGATAAATAGATAATTTCACCTAATGAGTTCACTTAAAAACACAGTTTGTCTTATTACACATCTACTCAGACTCAGCTGGATAATCTGCCTCCCATTCCTTTTTTGGAGCATATTTTATAGAAATTGGATATTGCCATAGGAAATAAGTAAAGAAGCAACTAGCATCTTTTTTTGAAGTGGGGAATATGCATATGACTCTATACAGACGAGGGTCCCAGAGGACAAGAGCATTCCAGGAAAGAGGTTTACGTATAGCACCAGTTAAGTAGCCCTGAACAGTTAAGCCTTGCTACATTTCCACTAAAACTTCTTGTTTGTAAAGCAAGACCTCTGAGCTATCATTCCCAGTACTGAGTTCTTTAAAGCAAAGAGCTTCTACCCCTCCTTCTCTATCTTCCCCTCATTCTCTCCCTTCCGCTCCCCCTCCATTTCTTCCTCTCTCCTTCTTTATCTCCTGCCCTTTCTTCATTTGCTCTTTCTCCCTCCTACATCCCCCTCCTCCTCTCTCCCCTTTCCATTCCATCCCTTGTTTTCCTTCCCTCCTTCTTTCTGTAGATCTCTCTTCCCTTTCTTTCCATTTACCCACTCCTTGTTTCTTTCACTTTTTATTTCTTTTTCATTTTTTCTCTCTCTTCCATCCCACACCTTCTCTCTCTGCCTCACTTTAGAAATACTCAAAATCCCGCAAGACCTTGTTCTGGGTTTGTACTCTAATCTGCTATTCGTTTTCATTTTAACTTTGACTATAAGTGAACTTAGCCACTGCTGACTAGGAGCATCTGTGGAGCACCCAATTATGTGTTAATCACTGCTTTGCCATGAAGTAATATATATGTGGGGAAACATATTCTGTAAGAGTCTGGGAGCCCAGCTTTCTTAGGTGCTTTGCTTCCTCTGTTACCCTTATTCTCTCACCAGATTTTTAGTCAGCTGCTCAGTTTTCTGACTCTAAGTGCCAAGGTAAATAAATAATGCTTCGGAAAATTTGACACCACAGCTTAATACCCACATGGTCACCAAATGAGAGAAATGCTAGCTATTTCCCAGTACAAAGACGTTCATTTTCTTTCCTTTCTTTAATTTCCGTAGGTCTTTGGCAGATCAGTCTGGAAAAGTAAAATTTCTTTACCCAGAAGACATTTGGTAATTTTAAACTCCCCCTTTAGAAGGTCTCCAGTGGAAGAAAGGAGGGGGTAGGAAGCAGGGAGGGCTCCCACTCCAGCTGTTAGCAGCAATCTTGACTTGAAGGCATGCCTGTAATCCAAGCACAGCTAACTGAAAAGCTAACGCATCAGTCTGAGGAGTGATTCTGCAGCCACCCAAATTCACACTGCTCAGACTTCAGTGGCATTCTTACCCTTGTTTCTTTGGCAAGGGACTCCAAAGAAAGGAATGGAATTTACACAGTCTGACACACTGTGGGCAAGGGCTGGGTTGGCTGGCCCCCCACTTTCCACTCTCTACCCTTTGCAGGCAGCCCTCAGCTCCTAAAGCAGGGATGCACTGGAACCTTTGCACTTAAGCGACTTCATTTTCACCTTTCTTTCTTCCAATATGCTGTCAAGAACCAGGCAGGCTTTGGGGAAGGTGCCCAAGGGGCTCCTGATCTTTCTTATTGTTTTCTATATTTGGAAGCCAGTGTCAAGATACCACTGCCAAGCCCTGAATAGTTATTACATTGTATTCTATAATGCTTGGCTTAAGGTCTAAAAAAATATACTTAAAAAATGTAAGTGTTTGGGCAGTAATCCCTTGAGGTTTTCTGCTGGCTTCTCCTAGCAGCTGCTGTCCAACTCACATCTGTGATAGTCAACACTGCTAACAGGAGTCTCCAGGGCACAACAAGCATCCAGAGGAAGAACTACTTTGACAAAAAGCCAAGAGACCTTGGCGTCATCCAGGGGAAATGCATTTTTTTTTTCATATAACCGAAGCCAGCACAGATGGAAAGTGCATCCCTTTCCTCAAAGGTCTGACAGAACAGAGCATATCCCAGAGCTACACCTTTCCAGCCCCACCCAGGCAGCCTTACTTGTTCATACAAACAGAAGATGAAGGGCAGAATATCTTTCTCAAGCAATCCCTGCAATGTCTCTGGTAAGAGAGAGAACACTCAACCACTGGTACCAGGAACAGACAGAAGCAAGGAAATAAAAAGCCATGTGGCAGACTGCCTTGGCCCAGAGATTGTTGACATTAAAGTCTCTGAGATGACAAGCATTGGGATCCAGCAAATGATAAATTAAATATTCATGGCTGCACAGCAGGTGTTTGCTTCCTGTGCATGCCTCATACAGGCTTCAAAGATTCAAGGTGATTATGCTATGTAATATACATGATAACACTATGCTCTATCTATCTTTCCTTTCTTTCTTTCTTTCTTTCTTTCTTTCTTTCTTTCTTTCTTTCTTTCTTTCTTTTTTTCTTTCTTTCTTTTCTTTCCTTCTTTCTCTCTCTCTTCATTTCTTCCTTTCTTTCTTTCCTTCTTTCTTATCTTTCTATCTCTCTCTAGCTCTCAGTTTCAAGTAGCTCATCGAAGCAAAGAATAGACATAAACACCTGACTTCTCTGCCTCTACCTCCAAGTTGCTTGGTTCTGGATGTGTTCTAGAGATTGAATTTTAGAAATTTGTGTTCTGTACCAACTGAGCTATAACCCTAGTCCTAAAATATTTCTAAGTGGAGGCACACCTAATGATGAAAATAATGAAGTAAATTTAAGGCTTTAACCAAAGAAGTCTTACAATAGTTATTTAAATAAGCCAATATCAAATCAGAGTCAACTCTACTTCAGCATGTGAGCTTACCCTGGAGACAGAAGTTAGCTTTCTCATTTGCAAGGGAATGACCACTTTCAATAGATAAATCTAGAAAATATGCTACTTAAAATTGTCCTTAAATCAATGAGCTACAGTTTTGTGTTGCTTTTGGGGGCACTATGACCCATATGAAGGATGTGACACCATGGACATAATTGGGAGGCTGGTCTGTGATTCTTTGTCCCCATATTTATCCACAGAAGAAACCTGAGTCTGTATCACAGATATCACTAATATTCAGGAAGAACAGCTAATGAGGACTAATTTTTCAACTTCAGTTACTACTCTTACCAAATATATAAATCATTTTCTCCTTTCTGCCCACTGTTTGATCAAGTAGCAGTTAAACAGACTCCAGTTTGACAGATTAAAAATCTGTCTAATTTCTTGCCCACCTTAAGCTCAGGTAGCTAGTGATCGAGAAAAATGACCGGAGAAGAGAAAAAGAATAAAAGCTAACTAGGGGGATAATAACAAAGAATGTGACAAATAGGATGTGGAGACATGTGGACTGCCCAGGGAAAGCTTTCTCCAAGAGCTAGAGGAAGTTTGATTATTAATTTTTTACAAGGTTTTCTTTGAAGGACTTTTTCCCATCAGAAAGAGGACAGACAAATTGATTATTTTACCAAATTAATGTCAGAGAACTAAAATTCAGAAGAGAGAAAAGGAAAGAAGGAAGAAGAGAGGAAAGGAAGGAGGGAAGAAATCAGGAAGGGAGGGGAAAAGGAGGGAAGAAAAAGGGAGGGAAAGAGAGGGAGAAAGGAAAGGAAGGATAAATAAGTACATAAACAAATTTCTGGGCATTTTCTGAATAGGCAATGGATAATGAGGGTTGGTTGGAATATCTCTAAACCCTAAGTGCATACAAAGCAGAGTATCCCTAGTAGGAGTTTGCTTTATCTGCTGTCTTCATGATGTCCTCACTTGACATCTCTCTACCATGTTTTTGTTTTTGTTTTTGTTTTCTGACTCCTCTGCTAAGGTGAGAGGATCTCCTAGTATCTATGAGATCAGCTTGTGTACTATATTGGACCTTTAAGAGACCAAGTCTAAAAGGAAGTCTTAGGTCATTCATTGAGTGTACCCTCAAAAGGAATTATGGGAGCTCACTCAGCTCTTGCCTCCTTTCTCTTTTGCTTTTGGCCATTGCCTGAATGACTCTACCCCACCATGGCTTCTTTCTTTGCTTTTGTTGTCACAGGCCCTTGCATCAACTATGAGCCAAAATAAACCTTTCCTTATTAAAGTTGATTGTCTCAGACAAGGTAACAGTCATGGAACTCTGGCCAGCACATCCTGCCTGTCTGAGTAGAGCCCTTTTCAGGTGATAAAGGGCTCACACACTTGTTCTGTGTAGTGATAGTCATCACAATGACTAGCACCTGTAGCTCACACTAGTTGTCACCGGATGACTTTGTGTTCTGAAGCAGAGATGATATTCAGAAATCATCCTCCATTCATGTGCCAGTCAATATCACCTGAGTGCTTCTTGTTAGGAACCTCAAATTTTAGAATGCTGGCCTAAAGAGGTCCACAAATGCACTCATTCTTCATGTCCCAAATTCCATGGTTACTACATTCCTACCCAAACATATCGATGTGTGTATATAGTGGCATGCATATGAACCTGAAAGCCAAAGGTAAGCCTATTACCCACTGCTGAGCAATGCATGGTCCTTAGTATGCTCCCAGTCATCCATATTAGTGACTTTTATCTTATGTTTATGACTAAATACCTGACAAATCCAACTTCTGAGCAATGATTTGCTTTATCTTGTAGTCTAAGAGGAAATACAGCTCAGTGTGGTGGAGAAGCAGATATAGTTTATCTGTAGTAAAGAAGCATAGAAATGAACACAGGACTCCAGCCCATGGGATGATGCCACCCACATATGGGCTGGAGGAAACCCTGGATGCATATATAAGGAACAGATGAATTTCAGAGTGGATGAGGTCTCTTGGACCTCAAACCCATAGAAATTGGCAAAATCTTCCTCTGTTCTGTGTGAAGATGTTAGCAGTAAATGTAAAGGCAAGCGACCACACTCTTCTCCTACAGTACTGAAGCCTGAGACTGCTCCCTACAGAGACTACCCACTGAAAGGAGTTAATCTGTGTTCTTTGCTGACCATAATAAATGTACTGTGTTTCTTGGTTTCTGTTTAGTTGGTACCACTCCAGCAGATTCAGCACAACCCACCCAACCCTACCTTTTCTACTTGTCTGTCCTTTCTTCATTCCTGTCACCACCTTAGTCACATTTCCAGGACCAAACCATGTACACCCACATTTAGGGTGGGTCTTCCCTGCTCAATTAAAGCTTTTAGAAATACTAAGACTGATTTAGTGTATGTTTCCAACGTAATTCTAATCCAATTAAGCTGACAGTTTGAAAATGGACCATTGCAGATGGTCACTGAAGAAGCTATATTAAGGATGATGTGGTGTATGTGATGTGATTTACGACCTCCTTCGCCCTTATTCTCCTGGTCAAAAAATGACACCCTCACCACTTGCCACAGAAAATCATTTAAGAAAACATGATTACTAGACTGCCTTCCAAAGGTCATCTACACTTGTGCACTAATGACATTGACAAAGTAGAATATAGTGGTCAACATGCCTGCTAATGTTAGGTTATGTCACTAATTATTAACTTTACAACTTTATGAAATTCATCTGTACATGTTCATAGGTTGAACTTATTGTGTGAGATGATGGGTAAACAGTGAATGGGTCAGAATTCCTTTGGATGAAGACAAAGATGAAAGCAGCAACTTGTTTTTTATACAATCCTCTTCCCAGGATCCAGGACAAGATAAAGAAACAAGTCCAAAGAATGGAAAGAGTGTCCTACATCCTAAACTAATACCTAAAAGAACCCTGAAGTGTGGCTACACGTGTAGGTAGGTACATGTGTGGGGGGGTGCGCACTCTCCCATACAGACATTATGTATTCTTCTATTGCTCTGTGCCTTAATACTTGAGACAGGGTCTCTCACTAAACGAAGTGTGCCATTTCAGTTACTGGCTGGCCAGTGAGCCTGCCTCTCACCACCCATTTTGGGAATGCAAGCATGTAATCACCATGCTCTGCATTTCATGTGGGTTCTTGGAACCTGAACTCAATCCTCATATTTAGACAGCAAGTGTTTTACTTATAGAGCCATTGCCCCAGGCCAAGGAATATAATTTTTTATCCTTTTTCAGTCTCTGGTGTTTGTTGACTGTATTTACTTACCATATGTTGCAGAGATTTTATGTCAGTGGACGACAGTGACGAAATTCATAGGCAGAGGTTATAGGATTGACCACAGGGATTCCAACTTACACCACTGTCACGCAAGTATCCATCATCATTTAAAATGTGTATTTCAGATACAAAATAGATCGTGGATGATATCTGTGTAAGTTTAGTGCTACAGTATTTTGCAGTGACCAAATGACCAAGATTAGAAAGGACCTTGTTCTTCCAAAAGCCAATGGCACATTTGACATATGGAAAGTAAATATACCTTTCTACATAGGTCACATGTGGAACTCAGAGACACAGGAGCATATTCCACATCTACCTATTGCATACTTCCGAGAGCACACAGATCCCTAACTGAACTGGAAAACCTACTTTTCATAGAAAGGATTTTGTTGGCAGATTTATTTACATGATCCTGTTTTTCTCACTACATTAGCATGCAGTACAATTCCAGCAAACAGACAGTGAGGCAAAACTAGTGAGGACTAGGAAAACTCTCCTCACAAAGCTATAAAGAGGTGACACAGGTGGAAGAAGTATTTTCCTCCACCTCTGAGTGCTGCTAGGAGGCAGGTGCACAGCCTTGAGGCAATGCCTCCTGGATCCAGGCTTGGGATAAACACAATTAGAAGGAAATGAATTAACTAACCTAGCAGCATTTAAATTTGCTGTTGGACTAAGCAAAATAGTGCAAAGTTGTCATCCAACAGCAATGTCCAGAAACATGCTCCAACAGCAGACAGCAAATGAAAGATCTGGCTGGTTGAATAATCAAAGCTGGGTGAATGTCCCATCCTCACAATCTAGAATACACATTTTTACTAGCAAATTGCAGATGGGAAACTAGGCTTAGATATGTTAAAAGATTTATCCAAGTTGATACAATCATGGGACTGCATAACACATTTGAGTCCATCCTTCCTGGTACATAACCTTATGTATTCTTTATTTTCCTTGTGCTACTCAGAGATATATACAAGTAGTGATGAAATGCTTTCATTGTGACAATTCAAATGGTAACTCAACAGTAGAGAATGCTTTGCAGAACACAACTCTGAACTCTTAAAATTAGACAATGGCATTGGGGAGGATGCTACTCCATTGGTAGAGTACTTGCTTAGCATGCAGGAAGCCCTGGGACCAACCTTATTTCATTCAGCAGTGCATCTGTAATCTTGGTACTTGAGTGATAGAGGCAGGATGTGGCAGCATAAATCTGGAGACTGGGGCCTAAAAATGAGGTAGATTTAAGTCTCATGCAATAGTCAACTTTATTCAGTGACATAATAAAATAGCGGGTAGCACCAAGCAGCACGCTAGGCCAAGGCGGTTCCACGAGAAAAATTATTGTGAGGGAAAGAGTGGCAGGGCAAGTGGAAAGGGAAGGGGAGAGAAGAGAGTGAGGAGGGGGTGTTCTCCTAATTTATATGGAAAATGATGTAATTCAAGGAAGGGTGGGAGGTGAGCCAAGTGGGTTCTGGGATATGGTAGGTGTTGGTTTGGCAACCGGCCTACAGGTCTCAGGTCATGCTATTAGCTCATAGGTTTGGAATGTCCTGATGACAACATTGAGGGCATCAGAAAATTTATATTCTGAGTGTATTCTGAGGGCTAAGCAAGGACATATGAGCAAAGGTGACATGAATCAGAATGTTAGAGTCACAAGGGTATATTCACATAATATTTAGGCTGTATACAGTCATGGGGACAACCCATGCTTGGGAACATCATCTGAGTAGTAAGATAATTTACAGTAAACTTATTCCTCCATATTGCTTATGTATGAGTGTAAGGACTTTTGAAGAATAATCCTGTGCTTGGAGGGCAGAAAGCACAGGACTCTTGACCTATTCTCTGAGTTTTCTTGCAAGCAATCAGAATTCTACTCACACTATGTGGGACTGTGATAGGTAGCCTATTTTGGTTGAATGGGGCTTGCTTCAGTGACACAATAGAGAAATCTACAAGGGACAGAAAGGTGAGCCACATTCCCAGAATCAGGTGCCTGTCAATAATTCTGTGACTATCAGTCATGCAGACAATGTCCCAATCTTCTGGCATTCTGGCAGGACTCTACCCCCACAGTTACCTGACTATAGCCAGGTGTGCTCCTCCCCACAGGTACCTGGCAACAGCAAGATATCTCAGCTCACTATAAGAGGGGCTGATTGGCCCCTCCTCACTCTCTTTAGCCCTCACCTTTCTTTCTCCCTTTCCCTCCCCCCTCTCTCCACATGGCCATGGTCAGCCCCTCTCTTTCTACTTTCTCTCTTTCTCTCTGCCTTTCTACAATCAAGCTCTAAAACCATAGACTGACTCTGATCATCAAAGCCCGCTGTGCTTGAATGATTAGGCTTTCTCCTAATGAGCCTTGTCTAAAGTCCCACCAGAAGGCCATCCTGTGTTCCAGCCACAGACCTGACCAAGAACTCTTGCCCTTGGGGGATCCATCCAGCACTGCCTCTCCCCTTGTCCTCCCCTCCCTTCATCCCCGGGGCAGAGTGCCACCCCAGGGCCCCTATTCTGTTCTCACCTCCTCCACTGTATCCAGCATAGGTTGCCGGAGGCTGAGAACATGGTACCTGGGGCTGCCCTTGTCCACTACCCACCATGTGAGGTCAGAGGCTTACCACAGCCAGATGCCCACCCAGGGCCACATGGACGGCGTGCGAAGTCCTCCCACATGCGCCTGCCCAGAGCACTGGAACTCTGGCGGGATGCCATTCCCTCTTTTCCCCACACCCATGGCCCCACAACACAATTTCATTCATGACCTGTGTTCTGATGGTCATGGGATATCATGTATTTTGATGCTAGCCTGAGTTATAAGAGACTTTTTTTCAAGACTTAATAAACAAGGTCAGCAGTGATAGCTCATTCAATAACGAAAGTTTATCATGCAATCATGAAGAGCTGAGTTGAGTCTCCCAGAATTCACATTTTTTTAAAAAAGGGGAGTAACACACATACACACACAGACACACAGACACACAGACACACACACACACACACACACACACACACGGGGTGTGTGGGGGACCTACTTGTGTTGGCTTGTCTTTAAATTTTCATATTTTGCCTGCCTCCTTAATAGCAAATCTTTAACAGTGCAGTACTCCAATTAAAAGACAAGGCCAGAGTCAGTCACCACAGAAGATCATCATTAGAGGAGGCCCCAGATATCTCTTTACTAGTGAAAATTGCTTATGCTCTTAGTGGATGAAGCTGCACCAGTACACACACAGATAGAAAAAAACTGGATGCAATGGAATGGAAAGAGGAAAAGATGTGGAAGGGAAAAGGAGGGAGGGAGGGAGGGAAAGTTAATTGGGAGGGTGATATATTGAATCTAGAGGGAGTTGGATGGGGAGACATGGGACACAGATATGATTAAAAGACACTGTATACATGTATGTAATTCTCAATAACTAAAGGTTTATAGAAGCTAAGCATGGCTGTATCCATTTGTAACCCCCTGTGTTGAGAAGGCAGAGACGGGTGCATGCCTGGGGTTCACTGGTCTAAGCTACATGTCACAGACCGACTCAAATTCAAAACAAACAAACAAAAATTAAAAACAAACTTAAGCAAACAAAAACAAGAAACTAAGGTAAACAGAGCCAAGGAATTACACTCAAGGTTGTCCCTTGGCTTCCATGGGCTCAGGCACACACACACACACACACACACACACACACACACACACACACATCTACACATGCATACATACACACACAATGAGAAACAATTTCTCCATTTATCAAGTGGTTACCCCAAAGTTCAGCAACAAAGATATCTAGGACAACTTCAAAATCTAGCATCTTCTGATGAAGTGAGATTGAAAAGAAAGCCAGGATTGGATCTTATTTGGATCAGCGGTTTCAGATTAAATGGAAAGCAGGGTACGCCTGTATGTAGCTAAGGAGAGCACCCTAGGTCTCCCTCTGAGTTGTTATGAAGAAATAGAAATACAAACATAATGCTAAAAACTATCCCCTCTTTTTTTTCTATAGTAGTCTATTTCTGTCCACTCCTATAAAATAGCCACCTGGAATTAACAGAGGCAATCAGTTTAGGGGTTTGGGGAGACTATGGGCTGTAATCTGATGACTCCTGAAGGCCATGAAGCAGGCAGAGCAGCCTATCAGGCTCTGAGCATCCTGTTCACCAACAAGCAGAATAGCAGAGCAGGAGGGAAACTCTGCCCTGGAAAATTGGAATAAAGAAGAAAACAAAATAGAGAGAAAACACAAAAGAGCAAGCTGTTAAAGAGTGGGCCTCCACGAGCTGCTTCTACCTGCCCTATTTCACCACAACCCTGGGAGACTTTTAATTACTTGACTCTTTTACAAACAGGGCTGGCTATTTTGTCAGAGGGTCAAGGATAACAGCTGGATTTGCCCTTTCTTTATGCTTAAAGGGACACCACCCCACACAGACTCAAGGACACCTAATGTAGAATGGCTTGTCAAGAAGAACATACAGCGCCCCCCCATCCACCCCAACTCTCCCCTCCCTGTTTAAAAAAGAAAAGAAAAAAAAGAAAGAAAAGAATAGAAAAAAAAAAAAACCATCCCCCGAGGCTGGCGTTTCTCAGGCAGTGAGAAGTCGGCAGGATCAGACACCATGGAATAAACCAGAATAAGATTTTGTCTGAGGTGTAGGTTTGGTGCTCACACTGGAAAAAAGAGTTGAATAACACAAAAAGAAACCCTCAAACAAATGCTCATCATTAAAAAGAACTGAATTTGGAAGGAAAGTAAGATAGGAGATACTCTTTTACCTTTTTTCTTTTGTCATACCCTGTGGGCCACACCTTGGTCATGGCACTCATGTAAATAAGCATTCATTGATAAGCATTAAAAAGATTTTTAGCTGGAGGAATTTATCTTTAAAAACTATTTAAAAAAAAAACAAAAAAAAACACCTCTAGTGGAAAATATGGTGACCAGGGCTTATATAGATATGTCAGTCAGTTAAATGCCTGAAACTGGAACAACATGAAGACCAAGTTCAATTGCCACCATAATCAAGGAGCTATGGCTTGTTCCTATAATTTCAGCACTAGGGACAAATCCTGAAGAAAAGTAGCAGCCAGCCTAGCCAACCAGTGAGCTTCAAGTAGGAAGTGGGGGAGGGGCAGGGGGGAGAGGGGAGGGGGGAGGAGAGAGGGGGGGGCTGTTGTCTCATAAAAAAGTATAGGGTAATAAAAAGAAAGACATTTATTATGACTTTACACACACACACACACACACACACACACACACACACACACACACACACGGGGTGTGTGGAGGACCTACTTGTGGTGGCTTGTCTTTAAATTTTCATATTTTGCCTGCCTCCTTAATAGCAAATCTTTAACAGTGCAATACTCCAATTAAAGGCAAGGCCAGAGTCAGTCACCACAGAAGAACAGCATTAGTGGAGGCCCCAGATATTTCTTTATCTCTAGTGAGTTGTTTTGTAAAACTTCCAAGAAGTCAAGGGAAGCTGCCTTGCCATCAATGAGCAAACCTTGAAGCATCACCAGGGGAAAGACAGGTCTAGGGTACTGATGCTGAGATATTTGTAGCCTCTCTCAGTATTTATGAATTTTGCAGTCTTTCTCTGAGTTTCCTTTTTGTATGTAGTCACTCTAATGAAAGGCTTTACTAGCTTAACCCACCTTGCATTATCTTTACTCTAAGTTTTCTCCACTCACATAATTCCTTCATCTTTATACAGACAAATGCTTGTTGGAATATATAATACAACTCTTAGACAAATGGATGGATCTGGAGGATATCATCTTGAGTGAGGTAACCCAATCACAAAAAAACCCCCACATCATATGCACTCACTGATAAGTGGATATTAGCCCAGAAGTTCAGAATCCTTCTTAGAAAGGGAAACAAAGTACCCATGGAAGGAATTACAGAGACAAAGTTCAGAACAGACACTGAAGGAACGATCACCCAGAGACTGCCACACTTGGGGAATCCATCCCATAAACAACTACCAAACCCAGACACTAAGGCAGATGCCAACAAGAGCTTGCTGACAGGAGCCTGATATGGCTGTCTCTTGAGGGCCTCTGCCAGTACCTGACAAAGACATGGATGCTCACAATCATTCATTGGATGGAGCACAAGGTCCCTAATGAAGGAGCTAGAGAAAGTACCCAAGGAGTTGAAGGGGTCTGAAGCCCCATAGGAGGAGTATCAATATGAACTAGCCAGTACCCCCAGAGCTCCTTGGGACTAAACTACTCATCAATGAAAATACATGGTGGAACTTGTGGTTCTAGCAGTATATGTAGCAGAGGATGGCCTAGTCAAACATCAATGGGAGGAGAGGCCCTAAGTTCTATGAAGGTTCTATGCCTAAGTATAGGGGAATGCCAGGACTAGGAATGGGAGTGGGTGGGTTGGGGAGCAGGGGGAAGAGGGGGAAGATAGGGGATTTTTGGAGGGGAAACTAGAAAAAGGGATAACATTTGAAATGTAAATAAAGAAAATATCTAATAAAAAGAAAAAATAAAGACATGGGAAAACAATTAAGCTAGAAATTTAGCTTTACTTTTCCAAACAATACATGCACTCAGCAAATGTAAGTGATTTGTATACAAAATTACAATGATTTGTTTTCCATACTTAAAATTATTGTGATTTAGGTGGATTTTCTATTCTACTTCCCTAGTCTATTGTAAAGCAAACTTGTTGCAAATACTCTATTTAATTACATGATTTTTCTTTCCTTTGTTTCCATTTTGATGAATACGGACATTCACCTGACTAAAACTGTTAGAGTTTTAAAATAATATTACAAATTTGTTCAAATTGGAAACATATTCGAATAGTAGATTGTACTCAAAATATTTTCTAATAAAAAACAGACTGCCTTCTTTAAAATGTTAGCTCGAGTATGATTTACTGGACAGTTTTATGTCAACCTGACACAACCTAAAGGCATCTGAGAGGAAGTGGCCTCGATTAAGAAAATGTCTCCAAAAGATGGGGCTGTAGCCAAGCTGGTAGGTATTTGCCTAATTTTTGGTTGATGTGGGAGGGCCCAAGCCATTGTGGGTGGTGGCATCTCTGAGCTGGTGGTCCTGGGTTCTATATGAAAGCAGGCTGAGTAAGCCACCATGAGCAACCCAGTAAGCAGCACCTTCCATGACCTCTAATCAGCTCCTGCCTTCAGGTTCCTGTTCTGACTACATTCAATGATGTGAAAGTGTAAGCCAAATAAACCTCCTTTTCTTTCCAACTTGCTTTGGGTAAGTAACCCAACTAAACCATGATTAAGGTGCTGTGTCTGTAAGACTGAGTCCAAGGAAAACCATGTGAAAGGATCTTGACTGTAAGGTTAACAGCCTGAGTTTGATCTTCAGATCCCCACAAGCATATTGTGGAACACTTGTATGTGGATACACACACACACACACACACACACACACACACACACACACACACACACATGATACAAAAGCATAATTTAAAATTTTTCAAAAAACTATCAAGCATCTGCTTGTTAGGGTTTTAATGCAATCAAAATTTTAAACAAAGACTTTCATTTCTTCCACCTTTGCAGAAATTGATCAAAGATCACCGATTTCATCTTCTGAAATGTGAAATTCAGCATTTCTCCTCATCTTTGTGAATACCTAGGTATGTTTAGCTATCATCAAGGCCAGACTTAGGGCATTTCCAAAACTTTCCAGAGAAATCCAATACCTTTTAGCTAACTCCCTCCACATCTGTCTCCAGTACTTGGGAAATATGACCGACCTTTGTCTCTGTCAGCTTTTGACATTGACTTTGAATTGTCTCAGACATCAGTTTGTGGTGTGTGTGTGTGTGTGTGTGTGTGTGTGTGTGTGTGTGTGTGTGGTGTGTTCTTTCACTTAGTATGGTATTTTTAACTTTTGGGCAGCATGCACTTCTTGCCCTTTCAAGATGGAAGAAAAGACATAATTATCTAAATTTAAGTATTTCTTATATTTTGTTTAATTAACTGGATTATATGGGACTCGAATAGTCATCAATTTATCTTGGTGCACAGTGACTTTCCAAAAAAAAAAGTAATTCCTTCTAAATGCCTAAGGTTTTGTATATACTAAAATTTTTCTTAAAAGAGATAATATACATATCACTTAAATTATCTTATTCTAAATTCACTTAAGAAAGACCTAAAAGTGTTCAGTTGATATTTAGGTGCATTTGGCAAATAGTCACTGGAGTTTTGAAAGAATTAATAATAAACTCTTGGCCACCTATCGCTCTACTTTGGTTTTACACTCACCCCAAACACATTATTTTACATAAAATTAAAGTGACATCTTAAGGACTCCAAGCCTGGTTACTGTAGACTGATGTTATTGACGTGTCTTTATGGAAAGTATTCAGCAATGCAGCTATTGGACATTGTGGGAAGTTCCCTGCATGTTCCTGTTTATTTAACCCTGCTGTACATCCACCGAACCATCTACAGATTACAATTCAATGTCTCGGCCAGTTAACGGTGCACGGGAAAGGAGTTGAGGTCAACACTATTCTGGATACTTCTCTAGTTTCCACAACCACAAAGAGCCTACTTTCTAACCTTGGCTTCAAAACATGAGCTTAACCCTTGGTCTTCAAGTATAAGTATAAAAGTTCTCTTCCATCTACAATCACTGTACAGTGTGAATGTGGTGTCAATCTAGATACTCTCAATACACATGTACTAGAAAGCATAACACTTTGTGCCTTCATTGAAATGAGGAAGAAAATGATGGTCATGAGACAATTTATTCTTCCATATAATTTCCTGGCATCAGGGACAGTTCAAAGCATTTCATGTGTATTATCTTCTTGACCCCTCATGCAGTTGCTGTGGAGTACATACTTGTACATGTATATGTTTTCTATTGCTGTTGTATCCCAAAATTCACTGGTTTAAAAAATGCATTACCTTAGTTCATGATACTATTTGGGTTTGTAATTCAATCTGAATACAACCATGGCTTATTTGAGTTCCCTGGGGATCCACTTATTCTCCCAATTTAATGTCTGCTCCTTTTCTTCTTACAGCCTTGCCTATAAGTAGTCTGATGGAGGCATGTTCTCACTTGAGATTCACTTTCCAAGTTGACCAAAGACTAACCAAAACAATGAATGAATGAATGACTTAGGTTATTTCATATCTATTTACCAAACCTTTGCACCACCTATCACCCAATACTGGTTCTACAATTGATTTCAGTTTGTTACAATTACAGGTCCCCAAAACACATATTCTGCATAACATTAAACTTTAGCACAATTTTGCAGTTCTTTTTTTTTTTTCCATTTTAAGTAAAACTTACAATTAATAAAATTTCTAACTCTAATGGGAATGAGATAAGACCCTCATGCTTATGGTGCCTGACCTCACAGGCCCTGTGACTCTATATAATAGGTAAAAATTTGTCCTTGTGATCAGACAACTGATAATTAGACAATTGATAATGCACCACAAATGAGCCCTTCAGAATGATCATTAGAGAAACTGGAAAGGCAGGGCCAGTGTTATCTCACAACAAAAATCTCAGGTGATTCACCTGAATGTAGCAGTATTGATACAATGTTAAAAGTCATAGTTTGCTTGTGTTGCTGTGAAAAACACCATGACCAAAACAAACCTTGGAGGAAAGGATGTATTTTATCTTGCAAAAACTGTAGTGAAGGCCATCTAGTTGCACTGGCTTGTTCCTCTGGGTTTGCTTTTTTATACAAGTCAGGACCACCTGATCAGAGCTAACACTGCCCCCAGTGAACTGCACCCTCGCAGATCAATCATTAATCAAGAAGATGCCCTACAGACTTGCCTACAGGCAGTCTCATGGAGGCATATTCTCACTTGAGATTCACTTTCCAAGGTAACTCTAGATTGTATCAGGTTGACAAAAGGCTAAGTAAAACAATGAATGAAGACTATCATTAAAATTACAGCCAGAAGCACAAGCACAAGATATACTGTCACACAGCTTGAAGATAGATCACTACTTCTCACTTGTATTACTTTCTCTCAGGACAAGCCTCAGCTCCACGCCTGTAAAACTGAAATAACAGTGCTATCAAAGAATGTAAAACAGAGGACAGTACTCTGAAACTGTGCTCAGTTATCACATGACTTTATGCTCTAGGTCTGCTCCCCTGAATCCAGGCTGTCCTGTAACCAGAAAAGCCCATAAATCATTGCGAAGGAGTTTCCAATCTAGGCAGTAAGAATCCTGGGTGTCTCCTCCTTCTCTTAGAAAACTGTCCACAGGATACATTTATCCCCGAATGAAGCTGGGACACCAGGTGGAGCCAACACAGCCAAGGCCACTCTAGACCATCAGCTCCTGGCTAGCAGCTGACCACAGACTCCCCAGGGAACTCAAATAAGCCATGGTTGTATTCAGATTGAATTACAAACCCAAATAGTATCATGAACTAAGGTAATGCATTTTTTAAACCAGTGAATTTTGGGATACAACAGCAATAGAAAACATATACATGTACAAGTATGTACTCCACAGCAACTGCATGAGGGGTCAAGAAGATAATACACATGAAATGCTTTGAACTGTCCCTGATGCCAGGAAATTATATGGAAGAATAAATTGTCTCATGACCATCATTTTCTTCCTCATTTCAATGAAGGCACAAAGTGTTATGCTTTCTAAGATCCACTTATTCTCCCAATTTAATGTCTGCTCCTTTTCTTCCAGAGCAAATTCATAGTGTAGCTCAAATGTCACCTTCATGTAGAAGACTCACATAACTTGCCTGACTCAGAAAATCCTGTTCTCTTTCTCTCTGATTCTCTCTCTCTCTCTCTCTCTCTCTCTCTCTCTCTCTCTCTGTCTTGGCCTCTGTTTCTCTTTCTGCCTTTGTCTCTGTCTTTGTTTTTGTCTCTCTTTCTTTCTCCTCTAGTTCCTTTTTTCTTTCTCTTTCTCTGAGTGTGTGTTTGTGAGTATGTATGTTTATATGCATATGTGTACGTTTGTAGACAGTGCAAATTGTTTGCATGTAAAGTGTTCAGAATGATTTCTGCTAGGAGGAAATCTGTCATGTTCCCTTACAGCAGAGTTAGAATCTCACACTCTGGCCTCAGCAATAGCACTGGCAGCTCTCTTGTTTTGGTGTCCTGTTCATCTCCTTTTGAAATCCCCTTCACTGGTTTGTTTCTACCCGTTTTCAAAGCAAATCTCTTGTTCAAAATTACGGCATGTGACTTGCACATGTCTGCGTGGACCTCCGTTATCTTAAAACCACTGCAGCCCACCTGAATATCCACATCAATTCTTTTCAGGTGCTTTAGTTACTTTTCTTGCAACACCTATTATTTGAACTATATCCTCAACAGTCATGTTTTGCTGATATCTTTAGAAATATATTCATGAAGCTGAGTATGACAAAAGGAAGCCCCTAGAGGCTAGGTCAGGTACCTGCTTGCTGACTGGCTGAGTGCATCTGCAGTTTCAAGACATTCCCCTCAGTCATCTGGCTACTTTTGTTTATTCTCTGGGGATTGTCTGACTTTTATATCCCCAAGGAAACCATTTCTCGACTCCTCTGGCACCCTCTGAGTCCAATAAGGCTATAATTGTCTCTTTCCAGAAAAACAAGCCTTTGTCGGGGGGGGGGGGGGGTGTTGTCTATTTTTCTTTCTCATTTGCATATTCTACACACAATATCCCAAGCTGAAGAATCGTTTGTTTCTGGTGGTGAATGCATGAGAAGTGTTTGCTAAGCTGAGCTAGGGGACAATCCACAGTCTCTCTACCCATCCCTGGCAAATGCTAGCCTGATTGGAAGAAAGACACATAGACCTATACAGGCCCATTGTTTCGGGTAGTAGCTGTCCCTCACCATCTGATGTTTACCGGTTTTCTTGCTAAAGGACTTACTGTTCAGAACTAATTGTAGCAGGACATTACAGAAATATTTTAGAAGATATTTAAACCTAATGAGTCCTAAAACTCTAGTGAGGAACTGCAGTTTTATTTAAATGTACAGATTAATTATTTAACATGACTCACTTTATCTTTAATGTAGGCTATTGACTGAAAAGTTAGTCAATGAGGTCAATATTATTCCTGTAGGTGGCAGAATCTCTGGGTCAATATGCAGCTCTGATTTGCAGTTTAGCAGGAAAGTGGACATACAGCGTTGCTTGTTCTGCAAGACAGAAGGAGCCTGTATATGAATATTTCTTTGGTTTCTCTTTTCACTTGCCAACTTTTCTTTGTCACTGTTTAGATTATCTTTAACTTCAAACCTTCTTGCATTAAGAACAAGCACAATTGTGCAACCATCACTACTAACCATCCAAGGAACCTTTTCATCATCCAGAACTGAAATAGGGTTCACACTGAGCAATCAATTCTCCAATCCCCTCCATACTGCTGACAGCCATCATTCTATTTTGTCTTGATAAAATTGCCTATTTTAGCTGCCTTACATAAAAGGGATGATACAATATTTGGCCCTTTGTGTGTGGCTTATTTCATGTAGCATGTTGGCTTCAAAATTAGAAGCAGTATAGTATGAACTAGAATTGCAAAGATTTAGGGGCTGATACTTCCCTATTGTACACATTTAAATTCAGTTTCATCTATGATTGGACGTTCATTTGTTCATGATTCTTGGTTATCAAGAATAATGTCCTTTAAGCGTAGGTGGATAATGTCCTTTAAAGCATAGGTGCACATTATCTTTTTGAATCATCATTTTTACTTATCTCTGATACATACATGTGAGTGGAATTGTTGGAACCATTAGTGATCATCTGCTTAGCCCTGTGTAGGGGTGCCATGCAGGCTTGGAAACAGACTGCTCCCATTTACATCTCCAACATGTTCACCAACACTTTTTCTTCATTAATTAATTAATTAATTCATTCATTCACTCTACATCCTGATTGCAGCTGCCACTCTCCTCACAGCCCCCTTACAGTTCCTTTGCCTTTTCCTCTCCCTTTCTCCTCCTAGAAGGAGACCTCCTCTGCATACCAACCCACCCTGGCATATTGAGTCACTGCAGGACTAGGCTCATCCTCTCCCACGGAGACCAGACAAGGCAGCCCAGTTAAGGAAACAGGATCCAGAGTCAGGCAACAGAGCCATAGACAGCCCCCTTTCCAGTTGTTGGGGACCTGCATGAAAACCAAGCTGTACATCTGCTAGATATGGTTAAGGGGCTAGGTCCAGCCCATATATGCACTTTGGTTGGTGGTTCACTTTCTGGGAGCACTGAAGGGTCCAGGTTAGTTGACTCTCTTGGTCTTCCTGTACAGTCCTTATTCCCTCTGGGTCACTCAATCCTTCTGCCAACTCTTCCACAGGAGTCCTTGAGCTCCATTCAATGTTTGGCTATATTTCTTCATCAATACTTTTTATTTCAAAAAAAAAAAGAAAAAGTACGATAATAGCCATCTTTGTGGGTACTGAGCAATGGATGCCTCACTGTAATTTTGAGCTGTGTTCCCTGTGACTATGATTATATATATTTCTTTGTGTGTTTGAGTTGGTCATTTGAAGGTCTTATTTATGGAAAATCCAATTCTTTTGCCTGATTTTTACCTGGTTTCTTTATTGTGTTACTGAGTCATATGAGTTCTTTAGATATTCTAGATACAAATGCTTTATCTAACTTATGACTTACAAGTATTCAGTTCTGTGGATTGCAATCATCTTTTTCATCTTTCTTTGATGTGAAAAATTATTGATTTTCATAAAGTCCAGTTTTGTTTCATTTTGCTGATTTTGGCACTCTTGGTGTCATAGATAAGAAACTGTTGCCAAGTTCAATGTTTAACTATTCACTCCTAGGACATTTTCTATACTTTATAGCTTTGGTCTTTATGTTTGATTGGATGCTTGATCCATTTTGGGAAGGAGGTAAGGACCCATCTTCACCCTTCTACATGCAGACATCTTTTTTTCACAATAGCATTTGCTGAAAAGACCACCCATTTCTCATTTAAAAAGATGGCACCATCATCAAAATGTTTTTAATAAACATCATTATAAAAATGTTTGCAAATATATAAAAATATCACATATCAAAATTGTTTAACTATATGGAAGTTTTCTTCTGAGCTCCCTGAACTTACTTAAATCTTTTGTTCTCCCTACTACTTAGAATCTACATGTGCTGTTGTTATGTACTGTGAAAAAAAGAAAACCAAAGAAAGTTTAGAACTTTAAAAATATATAAATCTGGTAAAAACTGAGAAGATAATGTGATTACTTCTTTTTGTCTAGACAGCTCAGAATAGAATCAGAACTACTTTGAAGCGAGAAGCTGCAGATCTTGGTTTTCACTGAAAACAAGAGTCTCTTAGAGTATACCTGGAGCTGCCAAGTTGCTATAGCATAGAACTAATCACATGGTTCTGGCTAGGTTAATTTTCCATTTAATCTTAAATGTCCACCCACAAATATTCTTTTGATCATTTTCATCATTTCAAAACTATATTTTTTCTGAATAATCACAAGAAATCTTTTGGGGCTATGGATTTAGCTGAGTTGGTAGAGCTTGTCTGGCATGAACAAGGACATGATTATGATCCCTAGGACTATATAAGCCATGTGTTGGGAGGTAGAGGAATAGCCATGATAAGTTGAAGATTATCCTTATCTACATAGTAAGCTTGAAACTTGTTTACATGACAGCTTATCAACACACAATAAAATAAAATTGGAAGGCAGAGAAAAAGCAGACAGCAAAAGGAGAGGGTGAGAAAAAGAAAGAGTAATTCACCATTAAATATTAGTATTTCCAAAGAAATGAGATATACATGAGAGGAATGTCTTAGTTATATTCTATTGCTATGATAAAACATCATGACCAGAGCAATTTATAAAAGAGAGTGTTTAACTTAATATTTCAAAGGTGTGTGGTCCTTTATGGCAGAGAACAGCTAAGAAATCACATCTTGATTCATAATCATGAGGCAGAGAAAGAGAGACCACTAAAAACTACAGGTGTCTTTTCAAACTTTAAAGCCTATTCCCAATGACACACCTCCTCCAACAAAGCAAAACCTCCTAATCCTTCCCAAACAGTTCCACTAACTGTGGACCAAGCATTTAAATACATGAGGCACATGGGGAATTCTTATCTAAACAACCACATTCCATTCTTGGTCTCAATAAGCCTATGGTCAAATAATAATGTAAAGTATATTAGTCCAATTTCAAAAATCTCCTGTCGCAGGATTTTCCTTGTTGAATTACATTAGGGTAGCAGAAGGCCTGTGTTTGAACAGAAAAGGGGATCTGGAGCCAAGAGTTGCAGAGACAGGGAGGGGAGAAGGAGGAAGGCCAACATGGAGCAAGCATGAACCAACATGGCTTTAACTAGCCACAGGTAGTTATCACAAGGTTAGACTAATTTGGATAAAGCTTTTATCATTATCACTTGGTTCTGATATTATTGTATTGGCATCTTATAAATTGAGAATTTATTGATACATAAGTCTAATTGGTTAATTATAAGGTTCAAGAGTTTTGGTTTACTTGATTCTTAGATGTGGGACTGCCAATCACAGGAGTTTATGGCTGGCATGGCAGCAATCCACAAAGAGAACTCAGGGGTTCTGGCCCTGCTAGAGAGTTGGCAGGCAGAGACATCATCAAGTTGAGATCACCTGGCTGGAGCCTGTGGTCTGCTGGTGCTGGCACTAGGGAACATGCCGGCTCTTCTTAAACATTTTCCACAACAGCCTCCATAGTCTTTCACAGTCTCAACACAGTTTAAAACTTTAAAGTTTCTTCACAACTCAAGGCAATCTCCTAATTGTAATCCCCAGTTACAATTAGAATAATAAATCAAATTGCATACTTCCAACATAAAATCCCACTGAATACACATTTCAAAAGGGGAAATCTGAGAACAGTAAGGAAATATTAAACCAAAGGAAGACTTACACCCAGCAGGGCAGACTCCAAATCTTGTATCTCCATGTCCTACATCAAAGGGCTTAGATGTTTCTGCCCTTGCAGCTTTGCTGACTGCAACCCATTTCTCTCTTAAGGCTGTTTCTACTCCTTGTATTCAACTCTCCTTGGCAGATATCTCTGGCACCTCTAAGATATGGGGATCTCCAATGTTCAGGGTTCACTTCTACAGCTTCATACAATGGCTTCTCAGGGACTCCATGTAGAAAGTCTCCTGCTCTGTGCTTGATGTCAGCAGCTCCCTTATCTGTGTGGGAAGATCCCACCAACCCCTTTACTTGTATATCTTTCTTGACTCTAAAGTATCATGGATGGTACTGCCAAGCTTGGCTACAAACTTAGGGTATACCTAAGAACCCTTGAATCACATTCATGGTAGCTTTGGGTTTTGTTGCTTTTTAGGAGCAGAGAATTACTTAGGGATATACATTTCACAAGTTGGAAGCTGAGCTAAGTAGGGTCTTATCCTGACCTTTTTATTCCATTTGGATCAGGCTTCTCTTGAATCTTCTCAACTCTAACAGCACAAGCTTTGGCTGCAACATTAAATTTTTTAGTGTTCTTCTTTTCCCCTCAAACTATATACTTTGTAATTTTTGTTCCCCTCTTAAATATCCTGATACAAATCTTCCACAGTCTGCATGGCTCTCAGTGTTACTGTCTTCCAAGATCCTATTAGGATGGCAAATTAAGCTCTTGTTACAGTATCCAATCACCTTTTTAGTTCTAAGTCCAAAAGTTTTCCACATTCCTCCAAAAACCAAAGCAAGTTTAAAGAAAGGGTTTAATTTTCCTTATAGTTTTAGAAGGAAAAAGTCCATAAAGACAGAACAGAAAAAAAGCTGAGAGCTCATATCTTCGTCAGGCAGAGGAGAGAATTAGAGATGTTAGAGATAGATAGATAGATAGATAGATAGATAGATAGATAGATAAGAGATAGATAGATAGATAGATAGATAGATAGATAGATAGATAGATAGAGTCCCTTTAGTCTTTGACACCTTAAAATATGTCCCCAGTGACCTGTCTCCTCCAAGAAGGCCAAGCCTTCTAATCTTCTAAAAACAGTTCCATTAACCTGGGCCAAATATTCAAATATATGAACTTATGGAAGCCATTTTCTTTCAAACCACCACAGAGTCCCATAGAAGATAAACCTCTCTGCACATATCTTTATATCCCTTCCCACTATTGACATGCCTGGCCATAATATACCTTCAGCTATAACTACACAGATGAAAAGATCAAGATTCATTATGCTTTCTCAGGCTTCATTGTATAGAATCCCAAGTCTGAGATTTGAGAAGAAGGCAAGCATTCTCCCAATTCTCCTCCATAGGAAATGAGCATGCTTTTCTGTTCTGTGCCTGTATGGACACTACCTCATGGGAGCTGTAGTCAATGTTACTAGGGTCCTTTCCTCATAGTATCACCTAAAGGTCTTCCCACTTACTAAGCACAGTGAAAACACCAGCTTTTCACACGAGCCTATTTAATGTTTCAGCTTCCCACCTTCACCTTAGCCTTCCAGGGTAAGAGTTGCTTTCCAAGGTTTCCAGAAATTTCTGTCAACACATTCACATAAAGCTATTGTTTGAGGAAGTTGACTTGGTGGTTGCTATTCAGGGAAACACCCTCCACAGACCTCCTCCTCCTCTTCCATGCATTCTGCACCCAGCCCTGGGCAGCAGACACTTCAAAGCAGGTGTGGTGTTTACTTCAGCACAGTTTCATTCATTGTGCACCATCCTCAATATCCTTCCTCATATGAATATCAACCAGGGATAAGGTCATCATTTTCCTTGATTTCACCTTCCTTTCATATTATCATTTCAACTGAATCCTGAAATTTTAAAAGTAACTAAGACATGAATCTTTTAATTAAATTCTAATTGTGTGTGAGGCTTTATGAGACAATGAAAGTATTTAAAAGGAACACAAGATGACCTGGTTGCTCGCTTGGTAGAGCTCCTGCACAGCATGCGCAAAGCCCGGGTTCAGTCCCTAGCACCACATAACCAGTGATGTGACTATATCCCAGCAGTGGGAGGCAGAGGCAGGAGGAATAGAAGTTGAAGAAGTTCATCCTGAACTACTCCATAGCAACTTCAAGGACAGCCTGGAATACATGTGACCCTGTCTGGGGAAAAATTAATAACTAAAATAAATAATGCTGTGATCTCTTTTCACATAAGCCTCATATGGTGGGCATAGTAAGTGGGAACACTTAGGGAAGAAAACATGAGTGCTATGAAATGCCCCATCTTCCTGTCTAAGGGAGATTTATTATTGAAAATTATATTTCAAGGAAAAAGCCTAATCAAATGGACTCTCCAGTCATTATGTCACATGTAGATGTGTTGTAGAGTCATGATTTTGCAGTTATGTAAATAAGCTGTCAAGAGCTTATAATTTTAAAGCTGGAAACAGGCAGCTTCCCTGTGGGCCTCGTGGGCCCTGCTGTGAGCCTGATTCTTGGCCATTGCTGAGACACAGGAAGTTCCCGTCTGCAGTAATTTAAACACTGTGAAAATGGAGCCTAATGACTGCACAGAAAGGTAAAAATAGGCTAAACCCCATATCCCAGACTAGCCACACAGCTCTGCAAGAGAAAGGAAAAAGGAAAAATTAAACCCCAGTTTACAATTACCCAGTTTTTGCAAAACAAAAATGGAAATCCCTTATTCAAATCCAGAAGAACTTCAAGACAGGGGGACTAGATGGCTAAACCAAGTGTGGTCTACGCATGGAAGCATAGTGCATATCCCTGTCCAGGCCCCATAGTTGAGACACTGGCTCTTTAACAACCGAGAGCTAGCAGTGTAGCATAGCACACAGAGTGCTGTCCTAGAATGATGTGAAAAGTGCTTGCACCCACAGCACCATTAAAGCTGGAGGTGATTCCAGCAGCACAGAGGTCTCTACAAGAGGTCCAGCAGCAAGAGGATCAGGAGTTCTGGAGGTCATCTTCAGCTACGTGGTTTGAAGCAATCCTGTGTATTTGAGACCAGATAAGTAGTTGTGCAGTAGCAAAGCTCAGTGGTCTCAGCTAGAAACTACTCATTCATCATGGTTATTTTGGAACAGCACTGTATATTAATTATATACATATAATATATATTATACATATAATATATATTATAGTATATGTGAGTATTTGCTACTTATGCCTAAGGTTGTTTGTATATGGCTATAAAGCAAATCTTGGGTCAGGGTAAACTCTTTGAACTCAGCTCAGGCAGATCCAGCTGTGCAGTCTTGAACCTTGGGCTCTTAGTTTAGCAGAGAGGCAAGATAGTTTTCACACCTTCAGGACTGCCACTGGGTAATAGTGCTTAAAACAGCAAGATACAACGGTTCTGGTTATTCCAAATGAATTTGCAAATTGCTCTTTCTAATTTGGTGAAGAATTGAGTTGGAATTTTGATGGGGATTGCATTGAATCTGTAGAGTGCTTTCGGCAAGATGGCCATTTTTACTATATTAATCCTTCCAATCCATGAGCATGGGAGATCTTTCTGCCTTCTGAGATCTTCTTCATTTTTTTTTTCTTCAGAGACGTGAAGTTCTTGTTATATAGATCTTTGACTTGCTTGATTAGAGTCACCAAGGTATTTTATATTATTTGTGACTATTACGAAGAATGTTGTTTCTATAATTTCTTTCTCAGCCTTTTTATCCTTTCAGTAGAGGAAGGCTACTGAGTTGAGTTAATTTTATATCCAGCCACCTTGCTGAAGTTGTTTATCAAGTTTAAGAGTTCTATGGTGGAATTTTTGGGGTCACTTAAGAATACTATCATAAAACCCAGAATACCAAAAACTGTTCTCAACAATAAAAGAACTTCTGGAGGAATCACTATCACTGACCTCAAGCTGTATTACAGAGCAATAGTGATAAAAACCAAGTAGTATTGGTATAGAAACAGGCAAAGTTCAAGGAAACAGAATTGAAGACCCAAAAATGAACCCATATACCTATGCTCACTTGATCTTTAACAAAGGAGCTAAAACCATGTAGTAGAAAACAGACAGAATTTTCAACAAAGGGTGCTGGTCAGCAAGTAGAGGAATGCAAATTGATCCACTCTTATTTCCTTGTACAAAGCTCAAGTCCAAGTGGATCAAGAACCTACACATGTAACCAGATACACTGCAATTAATAGAAGAGAAAGTGGGGAAGAGCCTCAACCCCCATTGGCACAGGGGAAATTTTCCTGAATAGAACACCAATGGCTTATGCTTTAAGATCAACAATCTACAAATGGAACCTCATAAAATTGCAAAGCTTCAGTAAGATAAAGGACACTGTCAATAGAACAAAATGGCAACCAACAGATTGGGAAAAGATCTTTACCAACCCGACATCCAATAAAGGGCTCATATTCAATATATATGAAGAGCTCAAGATGTTAAGCTACAGAGAACCAAATAACCCTATTAAAAATGGGGTACAGAGCTAAACCAAGAATAATCAACTAAGGAATACTGAATGGCTGAGAAGCACCTAAAGAAATGTTCAACATCCTTAGTCATCAGGGAAATGCAATCAAAACAACCCTGAGATTCCACCTCACACCAGTCAGAATGGCTAAGATCAAAAACTCATGTGACCGCAGATGCTGGCAAAGATGTGGAGAAAGAGGAACACTCCTCCATTGCTGGTTGGATTGCAAGCTGGAACAACTACCCTGGAAATAAGTCTGGCCATTCTTCAGAAAACTGGACATAGTATTACCTGAGGTCCCAGCTATACAATCCTAGGCATATGACCAAAAGATGCTCGAACATATAACAAGGACACATGCTCCACTATGTTCATAGCAGCCTTATTTATAATAGCCTGAAGCTAGAAAGAACCTAGATTTCCTTTAACTGAGGAATGGATACAGAAAATGTGGTACATTTACCCAATGGAGTACTCCTCAGCTATTAAAAACAATGAATTCATGAAAGTCTTAGGCAAATGCATGGAATTAGAAATATCATACTGAATGAGGAAACCCAGTCACAAAAGAACACACATGGTATGAACTCACTGATAAGTGGACAATAGCCTAAAATCTCAGAATATTCAAGATACAATTCACAGACCACATGAAGCTCAAGAAGAAGGAAGACAAAAGTGTGGATGCTTCTTAGAAGGGGGAACAAAAAGAAAACAGATAAAGTATAGAGCAGAGACTGGAGGAAAGGCCATCCAGAGAGACTGCCTTACCTGGGGATCCATCCCATATGCAGACACCAAACCCAGACACTATGGCTCCAGCTGTATATGTAGCAGAGGATGGCCTTGTAGAACATGAATGGAAGGAGAAGCCCTTGATCCTGGGATGGCTTAATGCCCCAGGAATGCCAGGGTGGGGAGGTAGGAGTGGATGGGTGGGAGGGTGAGCACCTTCAGAGAAGCAGGGGGAGGAAGGGTGGGATAGGGGCTTTTTGGAGGGAAAACCTGAAAAGGGGATAATGTTTTAAATGTAAATAAATAAAATATCTAATAAAATAAAATATATATCTTAAAATAAAAAACAGTTCTGTTATAGTGTCTTTTCTTGACCTAAATAAAGATAAGCAATGATTTGCTTCTAATAAACAACAATGTAAATTTTAGGGTTTGAAAGCCTGGGCCACAGAGGACTCTGTTCAGCTTGTTTGGGGGCCATCATGGCCCTATGGAATCTGCTAGGAGTCCAATCAGAGAGCAGACATGGAGAGCCACTCTATTTAAATGAGGGTAATGAAGTCTCACTACACTCATTAAAACAAAATACAATAAAAATGCCACTGCCTGCTGCTGCTAGGTGGAGTTAAAATGAGCAGAGGTAAACTTCAATTTCAAGGGGCAAGTGTTATATTATTGCCTTCAAGCTGGCCACCAATGCTGCATGAGACCTCTCCCCATTTTATAATTCTCCTTTTGTTTGCTGCAGAAACAGAAACAGAACATTATGATTTGGAAATGAATTTTATGTGCAATTAGACTGCCAAGAATCATGACGTAAGACATTCAGGTTTTCTAATTGGGCCAAGAGGAAACCATCATTTCTGAAGTGACTTGGGCACCTTAACCTCAGCTTAAGTTCTCTGGAACACTTGGAGTTATTACAATGGTGCCTGCTTATTTTCAGCACTTCCATTTAATGTTAAGGCTGTGTGTTTTCTAGCTGTGAGACTCTGTTATAGAAACAGTGATAATGACCATTTCTTACATTACATTCTAAAACTGTCAAGAATATTGTCATTTGTAAATGATTCCCTGTGACAGTTTTTAAAAAATTGTTTTCAGTGTAACCATAACATAATCTCACTCTCTGCCAAGACTCAGAGCCAAATTAATATCATAGTAAAATAATTTCTGTCCATGCTACCAGTAAAATGCTGACTATGTAGGAAAGTAATTTGTGAAACTAAAATAAACATCTCATAGGTTCTTACACACAGCTATCAAATGAGTCTCTAATAATTAGTCTCAAATATTCTCATAATTTTTGCATAACTCCAACTGGTGAGGTCAAATGTTGAATAAAACAACTCTAAATGAAGAAAGCACAGAAAATCGCTTTAGTTTGTTTTAATCGATATTTTATTTCTTGCAAAGCACTATGGCTGCTTCTAGAAATCGATGGTGCAGTGTGGCCTTTGTAGTTTGATTGACTTTCTGCTCCAGAAAGTCTGCATGGCTATTAACTCAAAGTGGAATTAAGATGGAAGAGCTGAACAGTCAGACTTGAATAATTCATACACGTTTACCCCATACCCAAGGGTCTCTGAAATCACTATGCAGGGTAGGAATGGGTCTGACATCCTCCATATACTATTGACTTGTTGAATCCCAAATTCTTTAATCTGAATAAAAATAGCATTTTTCAATCTCACCGGCATTGGAGAGGTCCAGCCACAACCAAATCAATAATTCCTCAGAGACAGAAGACTGTGCATTAGCTGCATAGAACAATGGTGCACTGGCCGAGATGGAGGAAGAAAAGAAAACATCATTTATATAAATAAATAATTTACACATGGATATATATTTATGTGTGATACAAATCCAGATAACTAGGATTAAATTTATGGAAACCCTGCCAGAGGGGGGGAAAATCCAGTTTGACTTGGGAAAGAAGGAGAGGCAAGTGCAGCAATCTGCAGACTCGAGTCAATGTGTAAGGAGAGAGTGGGTAGCAGATGGGCTTGTGCTCAAGCAATGAAAATTCTTGTCCAGTGGAGGTTTGATATGATGAACAAAGGTGTTAATTGCTCGCATATATCATTGGAACATTCTGTTCAATAGAAAGTTTCCTCTTAAACATTTTTCTCTTTTTTGCTTGGTTTATTGTGCTATTATTAACAAATTAAGATGTGCATATATTGCAGAATACAAAGGGTGCAATGTTTGTATGTCTGTGAACTATGTGGGTAGAATCCACAGTCAAGCTGACACACCAATACCAATGTGTGAGGACATATGAGATAGCTCATCACATTTTAGCTGTGTGAGTCTGTCTCCTTAAGTCACTAGCTTTTACACTGTATCTCTACAGTGCCCTCAGACATGAGTTACACCCTTGGATAATTTGAAATACGGCTCTTCCCACACCTCAGGTCCAGATGAATGCTATTCTAGCTCTGCTGTTAAGACTGATCTGATTTTTTAGATACACCACATTTGTCATTCAGTCACTGGCTTACTTCACTCAGCCTAGCTGTATTTTTCAAAATTGACAAGTTTGTTTGTTTGTTTGTTTTTCTTCTTTTCAAGGTTGAAAAAAAAGTTCCACTCTGCCATGTTTCTTTTTCTTTATAAACATATGTATGTGCATATTTGGACATGTTCATCTGTTTTCAGGTGCAGGTGTATGTGTTGGTGCACTTAGAGTTTGGAACTCAATTTTGGGTTGCTATCTTGGGAGCCATCTACATTCTTTTTCCTTTCTTTTTTCTTTTGTGTTGATTATATTTGCTCTTTGATAGTTTCACACATGTATATAGCACACTCTGTTTAATCTCATTCTCCCTGACATCTCACAACTTCTCCTCACCTGCCAACTCCAACACATCCTCATTCCTGTTGGTCCCTTTCCCAAGTTCTTGCCTTTCTGCTTTGTTTGAGAATAACTGATTTTTGTCAGAAATGTCTCTGTGAGAGTATGTTTGGAACTACCCATTGCAGTCTGATGGATTCCCTCTTGAGTGTGTAACTGGAGATAATGAATATCATTCTTTCAGAATCTATTAGTTGCTAATAGTTCAGTGGGGGAAGAGCAGCACCTATGGGTCCATGATAGTCTGCTGACAGGTCCGATCTTGTGCAGGACTATCAGAAAAGATCTTATAGTTGCTATTAAGACAACATTTGCTATGGCTGTGTGACATTCTGAATATAACATTTTCTTCTTACCTTTGGGCTCTTTCATCCTTTCCTCTCTACTCTCTCCAATTGAATCTTAAGGGAAAGAGTATAAATGTTCCTAAACCTTAGATGTGTCTGATGAGCACTAAATTATCATTTATTCTAAGCACTATGAGTAGCCACAAGACTTCACTCATTGCAGAGAACCTTCTCTAACTAATGACAAGGGTAACATTTGTCCACGGGTACAAACATAAATACTTGTTATAGTTGGCTTTCATGTCAACTTAGATGAACAACAATAGTCAGTTTCTTCCTAGTCTTCTCATAAAATATCCCATATTGTGGACTTTTCTGAAGATGTCCTTGTGATTATATTTAATTTAATTACTTTTTGGCAAAATACTACACAGTTGCTGTGGCATGGGTCTGATTACATCATATCAGGAAACTACATCATATCAATTTTCTCCAGTGTCTAGACTTAACTGTCTAGTTAGTCAAATGGCTGCTACATTTCACTTATACAGGTAATGCTTACCTCAAAATGAATAATCACCAAGTAAGTAACATTTTAAGAACTTGTCAGTGTCTTCTTCCCTCCCCAAACTGCTACTCAATGGTTTCAACTTTCATTCCTACCCTCTGTTCAAGCAAGCTGTTAAATTAGAAGTAAGAAATAATTCTTTAATTGTTGATTCTGGTACTTTCTTGGTCTTATTTCTAAATAGCCATAAAGGTATGTAATGTGCAAATAAGAATCACATTGGTTGGAATTATTTCTAAGTGTTCCGTCAAAATGTAGATTGGAAAATTTCAATTGTCCAGTTGGCCTTTGAGATTAATAACCATAAGACTTGTGATGGTAGCACTGTACAAGCATGAAGAGCAGGAACCTAGTGATGAGCCTACAGAGGCGGGGGCAGGAAGATCCCTGGGGGGTTTTATGTCAAGACATTCTAGCAGTCCAGGTTAATTGAGGAGTTCCTGGTTTGGTGAAGGACTGCATCAAAGTGACTGAGGAAAACACACAATATCAGCCTCTGGCATAAATACACACACACACACACACACACACACACACACACACACTCTACCTGAACATGTATATGCTTATATATTAACATATACATATACACAAACATAAGTATACACACATTTAGCATACACATGGAGAAACACACAGAGTGTTGTGTCAAACCTGACAATCGCAGCAGCAAGGTTGACTGGATCAATGCAGATGTTGAGACATTAGATCATCAACTCTGAGATACATCTTCACAACAAAGCTGGAATCTTGTGAAGACAACAAAGTTTGTCTCAGAATGAGCAGTGCAAATCAGCTTTTTCTGCTGCCTCGTAGGAGCATACAGTGGCTAAAAGTACCAGGCAACCTCATAGTAAAGAGGAAGTTCTGTAAATTAGCTAATCACTACTTAACTTCCTTTGAATGTGGATTCCTGGCACCAATGTATCACTCTGAGGAATTTGTCAAGTTGGATATTTTGTACATGCTTGTAAAGTTTCATAACATGCATCAGTTAGGTTTTCAGAACCAAGTTCTATGTAAATTTGGCATGTATTCACAAATTTTCATCTGCTTTGAGAAAATAAAAGTCTAATTAAATTAATTAGTCCAGATACAGACAGCTTCTAGTTTTATTGATGACTCATACTGCATATGGTCAGCAAACAACACTTCCTCTTATATAACATAGGCTATGTAAACTCTAAAGTATGAATATACACAAGAACTAAGTTGGGAAAATGAGATTGAGCTGAACAAATAAGTCAACAATGAGAAAAACTGCTCTGTCACTATTGTAACTCCACTGGGTCTGTACAAGAGGAGTAAGCCACCTAAGTCATCTTAGGTACCTACCAGGCTTCCCTGGTACCAAACATCTTAATTAGGCAGAAAGAGAGAGACAGAGACAGAGAGACAGAGACAGACAGAGACACACAGAGAGACAGAGAGACACACAGAGAGACAGAGAGACACAGAGACACAGAGAGACACAGAGCACAGAGAGACACAGAGACACAGAGAGACACAGAGACAGAGACAGACAGACAGACAGACAGACAGACAGACAGACACAGAGAGAGACTGTATACCAGAAAATACCTACTTATTATATACTAGAAAGTATCCAAGAATGTTATGCAAATAATCTTAACATACAAAAACAATGCTAATTGTGATTGTCAAGCAAGTAAGGGGTGAACACTCAGAATCTAGGATGATAGTTCAGTCAATAAAGTCCTTACCACATAAGCATGAGTAACTGAGTTCAAGCCCCAGAAAACCACTCAAAAGCCAAGTGTGGCAATGCAGTGCATACCAGTTAATCTCAGCACTTGAGATTCAGAAATAGAGTATCTGTGGGTCTTGCTGGCCTGGCAGCCCACTACATTAGCAAATTCTAAGTTCATTAAGATATCTTTTCTCCTCAGCTTCTTTCAGCCTTCCCTAATTCAACAACAGGGGTCAGGCTGCTTCTGCCCATTTGTTGGGTGCAAATATCTGCATCTGACTCTTTCAGCTGCTTGTTGGGTCTTTCAGAGGGCAGGCATGATAGGTCCCTTTTTGTGAGCACTCCATAGACTCAGTAATAGTGTCGGGTCTTAGGACCTCCCCTTGAGCCGGATCCCACTTTGGGCCTGTTGGTGGACCTCCTTTTCATCAGGCTCCTCTCCGTTTCCATCCCTGTAATTCTTTCATATAGAAACAACTATGGGTCAGAGTTGTGACTATGGAATGGCAACCCCATCCTTCACTTGATGCCCTGTCTTCCTGCTGAAGGTGGGCTCTATAAGTTTCTTCTCCCCACTGTAGGGCATTTCATCTCTCAAACACTGAACCACCAAACAGGCAGCATACACTAGCTTATATGAGGCCCCCAACACACATACAGTAGAGGACTGCTGGGTCTGTGTTCATTCAGAGATGATGCAGCTAACCCTCAAGAGATTGAAGGCCCCAGAGAGTTTAGAGGTCAGGTAGGGTGGGGGGTGACTACATCTACATGGAGATAGGGGGTTGGGGAGGAGGTATGAAATGTGGAATAGTTGGAGGGTAGATGGGTGTATGAAATATGGAGTATAAAAAATAAATTAATTAATTTTAAAAATACTGAGAGAGAGAGAGAGAGAGAGAGAGAGAGACCTTTTCAAATAATGTGGAGACTGAAGGGGGAGGGCATCCAGTAATAACCTCTGGACCTTCACATACATAATGCAAACACAGACATAAACACATACACACAAAACCATACAGATAAAATGAGCATAAAGATGATCAAAGGAAAAGATGAAATTGCCCAATCTGGAGGTACAGAAATAGGAAAAGGCCATTGTATGATGGGAATTGCAACTTCTTAGTCCCAGTGGCAGAGTTACATGAGAGTTTAGATGTTGTCACATGTAACATCATGAAGGCAAATGGTTTAAAGTTTGAGATTAGTTCCGGCTATGTTGAAAATGCAAAGCCAGCTTGGGCAGAATGGCAAAACCAAACCTCTAAAAAGCCAAGTGATCTCGGAGGGGGGGGGATTGAAAGGCATTGTGAAGGCAAATCATGAATAATCTTCAACTTTATCCTGAAAGAGTAACAAAATGAAGTTTGCATCCTGGAAAGACTAATCTGGTATCACAAAAAGGTATGGACACTATGCTGTAAATATGGGGTGTTGTCAATAAGTAGGTCCAGCTGTGGGCACTGAAAAGAGCTACTCAAAAAGCTGTGAGTCTTTTTTTTTTTTCCTGTGTTCTTGCTGGACCTGTGAGCAGGGATGGCCTCAGCATGCAGAATGAGGCTAGTAAGTTTGTGGACCTGTAGTTGCCTCAGAAATGCTCTGGGAGCAACCACATCATTGCTGCCAAGGACCACGTGTCCATCCAGATGAATATGGTCAAAGTTGTACCTCTCACAGACTTATGAAGAGTACACATAGTGTACCTCAGGCTCAGGCAAGCTCCACTCCAGAGCTACTACTGCTCTTGGTGGCTGGTCATTCTCCATGCGACTGGGATCTCCCAAATGGTTTCAACTGCAGCTGAGTTGTCCAATTACCAATAGCTGCTCCTGGGCTCTGTTCAGGTACTCTGTCCCTGCCATGTGGTGCCAAGCTTTAATTCTCTACATGACCTCTTACATCCTGAGGCTTCTACTGTAACTGAGGCTGCATTTTCACTAATAGTGTTTCCTGGAATTTCTTAAGGGACTCCAGTCCTGTCACATAGTGCTTAGCTTTATCTGCTCTCCATAATCCCTTCATATCATCAAAGTAAGGACTCCTTGGGAGACGTTGACAATCTGCCAGTTCAACACACAGCTTTGCCCCTGTAGCTTATGTGTGTTGACCTGGAGGAAACATTTCCCATGGATGCTGGTCTCACCTTAGTCAGAGCTGGTTTCTCCAGAGCTGGACAAGCCCCCATACCCCCAAAAGAAGGTTTCACTTTAGTGCTTCTGGCTACTTGTTAATCATAGCTGATAATTCAACCCCAGTAAAAACAAAGCACAGATTAATAACTCCAAATATCCAAGAGCCTTAATAGAGTGTTAACCCTCAAATTTCTCTCTGAAGCTTCGCAGGCCAGGCCTCCATCATCAGTGTTGCTCTTGTGTCTGTTTTCTAAGTCCCTACAACAGCTCAGTAAGTCAGGAACACTGAATGGTTTCTCTGGCCCAAAGTTCCAAAGTTACTTTATAATCCTACCCAAACTAATAGTGGTCACATATGTCACAACAGTATTCTATGGACCAAGAGCCAATTTCTGTATTGGTAGAAATGTCTAGTGCTAAAATAAAATACCATGACCAAAAGTAACCTTACAACTCTCAGGTCACAGTTTACCACTAAGAGAAATCAGTACAGGAGCTTAAAGCAGGAACTTCCATGGAGGAAGATGGCTTACTGACTTGCAACTATAGCTTGTTCAAAACTCTAGACCACACAAGTATTATAGGTATTTATTGTTAAAAAGGCATAAACTCACTATTTTGAAAGAACCACTATTGACATTACAGAAAATAATATTTAATCTTTAAAATATACATGAAACACTATGTATGTGGAAACATTGTACACACATGCATACACACCCCCTTATATAGTACACATGTATCTAAACACAATGTGAGGTTGCTAAGTTTGAGGTAACAAAGCACCTCAACTTTTGCCTGATGCAATGGAGAATTGTTTTAGGACAGTTCAGGAAATTGGAAGTCCAAGGTTGAGGTATCTTGTCCTGGTGTCAAGTTTAAGTAGTATCGGTTTCCTTTGGAGCCACCTTCTTGGTTGGTATGTGGCTGTCATCTCTATTTCCTTACACTGTCCTTTCCAGAACTACAGCGTTTCTAGCTTCAGCATTTTATAGCTTCATTTCTCAATTTATATGAACATCACTTTGACTAAAGCAAGGCCCATTCCAATGCCCTCATTCACACTCAGTTATGTCTTGCGCTCTGCTATCAAATACAGCTGCACTGTGTGTATTCTAACTGGAGTTAAGAATATGTAGCAGAATTTGGCCTAGTAGGCCATCAATGGGAGGAGAGGACCTTGGTCTTGCAACGATTATATGCCCCAGTACAGGGGAATGCCAGGGCCAGGAAGTGAGAGTGGGTGGGTTAGGGAGCAGGGTGGGGGGAGGGGATGGGGATAGCATTTGAAATGTAAATGAAGATAATATCTAATAAAAAATTAAAAAAGAAGATCTAAACATATAAGTCAGGACATAGTGCCCCTCTGTAATACGTGTGCAATATTATACACTAAAATGTTATAGTATATGTACATGATCTATTTCATTTCCATATAAACAGGGATCTTACAAGTACTCTTGTAAGATTTGGTAACCCACATGTCATTCTGTATCTGTTAACTGTGGAATTGGTTTTTGCAAGAACACAGAGTAAAAGTTGTTTACCAAACTATTTGTGAACACTTAGATTTCTCATTGTTATTTGCTTTCTGTCGTTACTCATTCAAAGTCTATCAAAGCATAGTAAATGCTACTATACATGTTTGCACAAGAAAGATGTTGGGGGATTTTTTCAAAGAGAAGTTCTTACGAAAAGAACATCTGGAAAAAAGACATGCCTTGAAACTTTAACCTGCTTTTCTTAATTTATAGAGGGAATTTGTCTGTCGTCTGATTCTCCTTCTGTCAGTAAATAAGAGATTTTAGCCTCTGAAAATAAGAGATGGAAAATATATCTTTTTAAAATCTTGTTCAATTTTCATGGTGATTTTTTTGTTTTTTTCTCGGCATGAAGAAGATATTGTCTTGACTGACTCCTCATTTATTAGTCATGAACACTGGAACTTGTTTCCTCAAAGTTTGTGGTTTGCTTTCCAGTACTGTTCACATTAGTCATCTGCCATTCTGAAATTCTTGCTTTCTTCTCTTCTGTAATTACTGGAGGGTTTTGGTTGTTGTGACTATTGACAAATCTCTCCTGTGTGAGGCGAAGTGTGGTTGTGTGTGTGTGCATATTTGCCTATGTGTATGCAGATAGGTGTATCTGAGTGTAGAGGTCAGAGAACAACCTCAGATGTTGCCATACGTTTGGGGTTTTTTTGTTTGTTTGTTTTGTTTTGTTTTGAGATCAGGTGTCTCAGTGGCTTAGAACCCTAGTAGATTAGCCTGGCTAACCAATAACAACAAAGAAGTAGATGCTGGTCTTCACTTCCTTCTTTTTGTAGGATACTAAGATTGTAGACTTGTACTGCCACATCTGGCCTTACATAAGTCTGGATATCTGACTTGTCTAGCAAGTGGTTTATCCAATGAAACATCTCCATAGACACTTTCTTGTACCTTTCTACAATCTTTACTTAGATCATTCTGAGTGTTTAAAAAATAACCCATGTGCTCAGTGCCATGTGTCCTTCCTAGGTAAGTTGTCATTTCATCGTAATTTATATACTGGAGAAGTTAATGATGTTTACCCAAGACTGTATAGCTACTATATCAGAGCAATGCATAATGAACACATTTCATGCTTATATCAGTTAAGTAAAAAGGGAGGAGAAAACCTATTCACAGAAGTTTATGGCCATTCAAGGTAAACAGTCCATATGTGTTTAAGTAAGATAGAGTCCTGGGAAGGCTGCTTGCAGAACTTCTGATTCAGTTTCTATTCACTGACTATCTATTCTTAAATGTAGTCAAACATATATTTAATAGTGTCAATGTGGAAACAAGATCTATGCTTCTCCTGTTATGATTTCTATCACTCTTTTTCCCCCTGGAGCTTCCCCTCGAGACTAAGTTCAGAGTCCCGTCTCTCAGCATGACGTCTGACACAGGAGATGCCTATAATGTTGTACACACGGGCTCCTACATTCACTTAGTTTCTGAAACACCCACCCTGATCTTTGCCACTTCCCTTGGGTTGTTTAATCATGCTTGTTTTTTATTTTGTTTTGTTTTGTTTTGTTTTATGTCCTATTACTCTTTCATAAGTTAAGCCTGCTTCATTTTTTATGGTGACAATTACAACTTGAGTCTCAATATTTCTACCAAGCATTGTAGGAAGAAACTATAATTCTGCCTCATTTAGAATGGCTCAACTCTTTGAAATTATTATACAAAATTATAGTTGTCTAACAATTAAACCCAAAGATACTCTCCACTTGCCTACCACCCCTCAAGTAAGCTGTGGTGAGAGAATAAGCCAGGTATACTTTTATCAATGACACTCAGTAAAATTTAAGACTATTTCTATTATTCTCCACTAAAGCTTTTGTGCTATTATAGCATAGCATTGTATAGTATATATAAGCTTTTAGAAGCAAGTAAAGATTCCAGTTATTGTTGTGCGAAGTTGAAGATGGCCATAATATTAGTTTTTCTGGGCAAAAACACATTGAAGGGTAAATGAATCAGAATCAAAACACTGCCAAACGTCCTTTATTCCTAGTCCCTCAAGCAGCTGCAACTGTGGGAGCATAAACTGAACCACTGATAACAGAAGTCAACTAGAGTGAACAAGCAGTAACATGTATCATAAACTACAATATGTAACTAAGATGGAAAACATGTAATGGTGAATTATGTCCATTTTACAATGACTTCAGAAAAGAATTACTTTTAAAAACCTTACAATTGAGCAGATTTGGTTAACACCATCTCTCATCTGAAACATGAAAGCACAGAGTAACCTCAGAAGTTAGCAACTCAATGCAGCAGAAACCTCAGACACCGTGTGAAGCTGAGCCATAGCCTGCAGCACATGCTTAGGTCACCTGGCTATTCAAAGTGTAACTAGTGATGTTTTCTGCCAAGGGCCATGCAGTGACTATTTTAGGCTTTGCCATCTGGGAATCTATGTAGCCACTCCTCTACCATGGGTGCAGTAGAACAGCTAAAGAATATGGGCTAGCAAACAGTAGTACTATGTACAGTATAGCTTTATTTATAAAAACTAAGCAGTGAGCCAGATTAGCCACTAAAGTCAGTCCACTGAAACTGATTCTTTCAGGTTAAGGAAGGCCTCTTCTCTCCATTTTCTATGTCTACTGCTTGAAATATGGAAAATTCACAGGAGGAAGTAGGAAATTCAATGGTAATGAGAGAGCAAGGCATTAGTGTTACTTGCATTTAATTTATTGAAAAATTTTAAAGAATTGGAGATCCTGTGATTTTTTAAGCCATAAGATTTGGATATATCTATTGAAAATGAACTAAGACTGTATGATGACTAAGATGTAAATAAACTTTTCTCAAGACATTACTTCTCACTAAAATATATATATTTGTATGAAGGATGCTGTCCTTTGTTTATAGAATCTGCCAATAAGGTTATCAAGCAATTACACTGAAGTCTGTGCTGCAGTCTGGGGCCTGGAATAATCCCATAACAGTAAAGAAGAGGGATAAGGAGATGGCTCAGACAGGAAACATATGTTCAAGCCCACAGACCACATACAAAGTTGAACATGGCCATTCATAGTTGTATGTCTGACATCTTAATTGTAACTAATTAGGACCTAATTAAATACAGAGACATCAGTAAGTTCTCTGATTATTTTTTTGTCCCTTGATGGTTATAATTCCTCTTTATATTGTCTTGGGACAAGGGGCATCATGTCGTGATGTTAAAGTGTAGTTTTAACTGGGTTTTGTTGTTGTTGTATTTTGAGACAGGATCTCACATAGTCCAGGCTAACCTCAAACATAGCTGAGGATGAGAAACTTCTGACATCCCTGCATTCCACCTCCAGAGTGCTGGGATTGTAGGTATGCCCCATCAAATCCATTTCTGTATAGTTATGAGTACATGTCTCTTGTGTAGATTTTGATCCTGTGCTGTGGCTGTGTCCAAAGATGCTGGGACTGCTCTAAAGCAGGAGAAGGACATCCACTCACCAAAGCTGAAACCAAGGATGGTCAGACTGCTTATCTGTTTGATTTATAATTAGGTCATTTTGCTCAAATACGTTGTAAAGGCATATAATTATTAATTGATATAAAAGCAGGGAAATAATTCACTTTAGTATAAAAAGGAATACAAAGCAGAAGTAATTACATCTTTAATAACATGTTTTTGGAGCTAGAGAAATAGCTCAGTGGAATAGAGCACTTGCTGTTTCTGCAGAAGACCCTGGGTTCAGTTCCCAGCATCCGCATGGTAGTTCACAACCATTCAATTATTCTTTGACGAAACCACAGCCACTGGAGGCCTGCTTCAGACTATCACTCCCCAGTCTCACTCTGGACCCATGTAACACACATGGCCCCTGTAACATTTGCCTTTCTATTTTGACAGTACATAAATATGATGACATAGCAGGTGAATAATACTCTGGACAGAAGGCAGCAACAGACCTGGCTCCCTGTACATCCATCATCTGCTTCGTACTCAACTGAGCTGCAATTCTATCCTCCTGATGCTTCCAAAAAGCAACCAATTTCATTTGCATGCATTCTTCCCCGGAGATGACACAGGTAAGAACATGCTTGTCTGGCAGCAGGATCGCTGTTTTGACTTGCTAGGCTTCCCACTGCTGCTGTCAGGAAATAAAGCTACTTTGTGAGTTTGGGGGTAACATGCCAGGTGCTGCCTTAGCAAAGGAAATAATTAAAGTATATGCTTGTCATTTAGAGAGAAAAGGAAGATAGACAGGAAGTAAGAGAAGGAGTAAAGAATGGGAAAATAAAGGAGGAAGGGAGACAGTGATCAAGGGAGATCAAGTGGAGAGAGAAATTTGAGCATCATTGCTTCCAGAATAATCTCATATTCCTTAGGTCCACATAGAGATGTAAATGTTTTCTCAAGAAGGTAGGTAGTTTTATTAGTTCACAGTGGCCCACAGCCACTACAGCATTCCACCTGGAATATTCTACCACAGGCCTGAGAGCTTTGTGATTATCCTGGGTTGGAGCCACTGGCCTTCCCTTTTACAGATAAGAAGAGTGTGACACAAGAGAGCATGGACAAATTGGGGTTGGCTGTAGCTCAGAGGAAAAAGCAAGGACTCAGAACTGACATTTTCAGTTAGCAGATGGGTGAGTGTTTCTCCAAAAGACTGGGAGCTAGAGATTTGGTTCCATTGATAGAGTCCCTGTCAAATATGCATGAAATTTCAAGTTTAGCCCCAGTCAGTGCATAAAGCCAGCATAGTGGCTCACACCTGTGACCCCAACCCTCAGGAGGAGAAACAAGGGGATCATAAGTTCAAGGCCAGTCTTAAGACTTAAAGGGATCTTGACACTAGTCTGGGCCAGAAACTGGGAAAAAAATAAGTGGGAGCATTCCTGAATGCAGAATCAATACTGGTATTTCATGCAGGAGACAATCCCTGGTTTAAAAAATCACTGTGTCAACTGATCAGTTGGCTCTGGTTCTTAATTTGTGCTTCTTGGGAAATCCAATAAGAGTTAGAAAGAGAAACACTATTGAAGTTGTCTTTGTCATTTGTGGATTTACCCTGTCAGCAAGATTACCTCCTGTCAAAATAACTAGTTAAGAGAATTTAGAATGTCAGCTTTCACAGAGGAGAGAAAATCCACAAAACACAAAACTGCGTTTCCTACTTTCAAACACCATAATTCTCATTTCTAATAGTGATCTTGAAAATAATTATGAGTAATATTAAACTTTATATTGAGTTTAATATATTATTCCTATTCCTTTCCTATTACCTGTGGTGCTAGAAAGTAAATCCAGGGCCTAACACGTGCTAGGCAAGTATTCTACTGCTGAGCTACCTTTACAACTGCAACACTTTATATTTTTATGCGAAACAAGCCTAACCTAACTCATTCAAATGACTGCCAAACAGGTATTAGCACAAAGGACCAGGTGGTTGATACTTAAACAAAGGACCAGGTGGTTGATACTTAGGTTGTTGATCACACATTTTTTTCTACACCAGATAGACCACTGCTGTGTAAAATCTGCCATATATGTTAATGAATGAACATTGCTGCATTGCAATAAAACTTTATTTACAAGTGATGGAGTAAATGCTAAACAGATCTGGACTCATCAAAGAAAGTGTGGCAAGATCATATAACTTTGTTCAATTCTCATCTAGGAAAAAGGAATCTATAGGTAAATTATATTTCAGTTTCATAGCCTCTCAAGATTATTTCTGCTAACTACTCCTGCATTCCACTGAAACACTATATGAATTATTTAAATTCTATCAATAATCATACAGAAAATAGTTATCTCTGAAAAGACGCATGGGTTTTGCTATCCTCACCCTCAGATTTGAAGTGATAGGAATTTTTGGAGATGGGGCTGGTGGATGGAGGGAAGGTGGATTAGGCAGTATGCCCTTGAAGGAGATCTGAGACCTCATGTCCTTTACCTTCGTAATTATCATATGTGGATACTTTTATTCCACAATATATTCCCCAACAAGATGATCTGTGTGGTTGATTGGCTCAAAATGAGAAAGCCAAAGCAACCATAGCTAAGCCCCAGCCAGGATAAACCCTTCATCTTTCTGAGTTGAATATATCAGATAAATTTGAAACAGGAATGGAAAGCCATTGATACATCATCTAATTGCATAATAATCATCAGAAATTATAAAGTCTTTTCTCTCTCACTCTCTCTCTCGCTCCATGTGACACAGCCAGCTTCTAGAAAACTAAAGAATGCTGTGCTATTTATTTCTATTTTCCTACCTCAGTTCTGAAAAAATATATCCAATTGTTAAAATCAAATAAAAGTAAGTAATTAACATAATACATTTTATCAAATCTCATACATTGGAAGAGGGGAGAGAACTAATTATCTGGATCACCTATCCCTAATTATGGTTAATGTCTTCCTTGAAATAAAGTTTAGTAATCTTTCATTCATAGGTGGGTTTAGAAATTGAACCACCCTATCTCTGTTTTATGTTTCATGTATGCCTATACATCTGAGACATTTTAGTTATGTTTAGTTTAAAAAATAAAGACCTAATCACAATAAAAAGTCTTTTTAGTATTATTGACTAGAGAACTTTGGTTAATTGGCTAGAAGCATCACTAGAATAATGGTCTATGAATAGCATTACTATAAGTACATAAATGTTCCCAATAAAATAGGGACCAACTGGCACTAATTGTAGTACATGGTGACCTTACTATGTAGATAGAAAGTCACATTCCTGTCGGCAACTCAAAAAGTGAAAGTGTTCCTACTTCTCAAAATATATTCCAACACTCTTAAAGAATCTGTTAGAGGATTTGTTAATAATCAAAATCTGCTGAATACTATGATCAGTATTCTTAGAACATTAAAAATAAACTGTGTTTGTAGAGGCCAGAGAACAGCCTCGGTACTACTCACCTTATCTTTTGAGATAGTCTCTCTTATCATTTTAGATCTCTTCAAAAGGGCTGAAAAAAAGGAGCCTTGGTCAATCTTCATCTCTGCAGATGAAGATCCAGAGACCTGGAGAGCATGAATAGCCTCCAAGCCAATTTTTACCTTGGTTCTGGAGATCAAACTTAGAGGCTCATGCTTGCAGTGCAAGCACATTACTCATTGATCCATTTCCCATCATTCCTAGATATTTTAATTGCAAAGATTTTTAACCAGCAAAGCATAGACATCTTAAGAATGATGGGAGTTAGGCCCACACATCATGTGGGATCTTCCCTTGGTGCTTATTAACCTCTTTCATGTACTGGGACCCCTCTGGTGTCTTCACAAAGAGCTTGGTTTTAAGATCATATTTGCTCTTCCTAGCCCACCCCTTGAACAAAGAGAGTCCATTTTTGTCCAAGCAGAGAAAATCCAGTAGTTGTGGATACTTTAGATAGACCTGGGAGCCTCTCAGTCTATGATGAAAGAAACAAAAGTCTACTAGTCTGGGGTTTTCAGGGGAATTCATTAATGAGGACTCTTTAGAGTAGATGGAGGCATAGAGAAGATTCAGAGAAAACATGGCCCAGGTCTGGCTCCATCTCCTGCCATGGAGCCTTACAATCTTTCCCTCTTTTTTCCTTTCATTTATTTTTTAGTGTCTGTGGGTATGAATGAGTGTTCCTGTGTGTGTGAACACACACATGAAAGCCAAAGAAGATGTTTGGATGTGGTTCACCTAGAGATGACTACATTGGGTTTTGAATCAGAATCTCTCCCAGACTTGTAATTTTCCTATTTGGCTATGCCAACAGGCAGACAGCCAGTCTCTTCTTTTCCAGCTCTGAGGTTACAAGTGCTCACCACTTTTGACGTTTTATCTGGGTGCTGTGTATGGAACACAAGTCCTCACACTTACACAGCACACACTTTACCATCAATACCTTCATTTCAGTTCATCCAGCTATACTAGGTGTCTCCAACTCCCTGCTCTGTGTTCTGCCCTCCCCAGGGTCTTCTGCTCTGTTAGAAAATTGCTCTTTGAAGTGATCCTGTCCCATGGACTGATCACTTGGGTTAGTTCAGTCACTTAACCTTGGGAAAGCTTTTAGTAGAAGGAATTGAGGCAACAATTTAGAGAATTTAAATATTGTGATCATTTAAAAGAAATAAAATATGCTGGCAACAATAATGAGCATGGCTCCTTCTGCGAGACTACATGAATTTAAGAGATGTATCAAAATTAATATTCATCTATGAGATAATGAATGATGGCTTTATGAGAAGAGCTTTGCAAGACCAGTAATAATAATAATAATAAAAACAACCATAACTGGAATAAGCAAGTGACTAATACATCCATGAGTGTATTTTTTTAGAAATATTCTCAAATATTTAGCCTTTTATTTTAAACAAAACTTTTTCTTTCTGTCAGCACTTACAATGTTAATAAGCACAGCTAATGTGAGAATCTCCAGACTTCAACTACTACAAATTGAATCCCGTGATTCTTGGTTATTGTGACTCTTTTGTCTCCCTCTCACTGTCAGACTATTACTGCTACCACCACGGATACTACTAGAGAAACATGCAAGCACATTTGAACATGAATTTTTTTTTTAGTCATTTTATACAAAAGTTTTAATACAAAATACATTTAATTAATTGATTAATTAATCACATTATATGTGTGTGTTATATATGTACATATATGAGAGTGGGTTTGTGTATAGATATAAGATAGATAAATGATTGAGAGTTAAACACTTTCCTCCAAGGAATGTGGGATCATGCTCTGTTGTGAAGGTAGTCCTAAATTCCTGGACTCAAGTCATCTCTTTTGCCTTGGATTCTTGGACAAGTGGAGTAAAGCTGTGCATCATCTCATCAATATGTTACCATGTATTTGTAACTAGTCCCAGTTATAGCTCTGTTCTTCTCCCTCAAGGTTATCTTTACTCACTCAGGTGGGAAGTCCTCTTCTCCCTTCTTCTCCCTTCTCTTGAGCAAACAGTCCACTTGTAAAAGCTGTTTCTCTCCCTTCCCACAAGATCAAGGTCCTAGACAGCACAGTAAAAGCCTCTGGAAATATGCCAGAGTGAATTAAAATTTGTTATAGCTCAAGCCACCATGGGCCACCAGAAGCTGGAAGGACTAGAACTGGGAAAGGAAGAAGGGAAAATAGCAGGAGTCTACAACGGCACAGGGAATTCTTGCTTTGAAGCAAAGAGGTTTCCTGGAAGGAAGATACAGAGTAACTGGGAGTTGAGGTTTGGCATTGCTTGGCTGAAGAGCCTTAAGAAACCCCAAGATATCTCACAGCTTACCCTTGGGTCAAACTTGGTACCAGCCTATGTACCCTTCCTTGCAGCCCCAAAGTGTCCAATACCCATCTTTGCTCATGGAGTGGGTATATGTCTTCTTCCCTTTCCATTATGTGTCTCACTGCTTGTTGCTAAGAAAAACTGTTTAACTAGGTCTATAAATCTGAACAGTTACTATGGAGTTAACATCACTGAGAAGTAGAACTACTTGTGTGCAAGAAATCTATAACCTACTTTATGCAGGGCCTCTGGCCAGGCAAATCTCACTGACGTTTGCAATGCTTGTAGGCTAACCTTCTTACAAAGCTATTGGTAAAGAGATTTTAAAGCTCCCTGTTAGCATGTCACCACCTTATTACCAGGAAAACACTCTCTTGCATATCTCAAATCCTTTTGGAACAATTTAAACATTTTTTTCTTTGTCTGGGGGTCATGTCCCCAGGTAAATTGCTTCCGAGGATATTTACTTCATAGACTTTCAGAGTGTTCACAGGATCCTAGAAAGGTCCCAGGATCACTTCATTTATTTTTCTTATTTTTTAGTGAATAATTAAAATTCTTGATCACACAGTAACCAAACCCACAGACAATTAGTCAAAAGTTCCAAGAGCTTTGGTCAAATATAATATAAATAATTCTAAATACTGGTCTGGAGCACCATGGTAGAGCTCTTACCTAGTGTGCCAAGCCATGGCTCTAATCCTAGACCTTCAAAACCTAATAACTAATAAATAATAAGTCAGAGTTGTTAAAAGCTTCATAAAATTACAAAACTTGACTAGTAGCATAGAGAAACAAACTACATAGACATTCTTGATCAGGGAGCCTCTACTTGTGTCTTATTTGGGGGAATGCTGGAAGATTATGTTTCTACTTACCAGTTTTCCCATCTGGAGAGTAGAGATAAAGCTTCTTGATGAGCACCAGTTTCATTTTTCCATAATCTATCACTCAAACATGTGGTGTCTTCAGCTACAAAGTTTTAATATCAAATTCTGAAGGGTAACCAAGAGCACTGGCACTAGCCTGTAATGTTGGGATTTTATGTAACCTGACTTGCAAATGATGCCTAAAGATGTAACCCATTCCTGACTTTTTATTTGCTAGCCTGTGGTATCTAGTAGGGGCTTTCTTGTTCAACTATATATGCTTTATAAAAATGATTAAATCCAGAAAGCTGTTATTTTCAACCTAAAGTCAACTTGTTTAGTAGACACATTCTAAAGGATCAATGTCAAGATTAACCTTTCTCTCTCTCTCTCTCTCTCTCTCTATATATATATATATATATATATATGCTTCAGTTTTCCACTGGATTGATAAAGGAAGCCAAGGGAAAGAATAAATATGACTTTGAATATCAGGAATATTGGGGATGCCTGATAAGGTGCTTATCCAAATATCTCTGGGAAAATAATTCTTCTGAGAATGAAGTATGGCTATTTTCTGGACTTAGTAAGATAATGTGGTCAGAGACTCTAAACCCCTAGCAGTAAAAATAGACATTTGGCTGTTGTAGTAAAAGGACCAGAGATAGAGACAATAGATAAACTTCCTCATCAGTAGCTTTAAAACACCTAAAGCCACAGAACTAAAACATCCCACAAGAAAAATCTTTACTAAAAATTATTAAATAATCTTGGCACAGGGTTTCTTTCTGTCTTAGACCATCTATGTTCCTGAATAAAAGTCACATATATCCCTTATATTTTTAATATGCCTTAGGCTTCACATCAGCCTATCCTCATGCTGTTAGGATCTACCTTCTTATCTATAACCCAAGTTACTGCTCTGTTTCATCTGGGCTGTTTTTAGTTCCAACCAAGCAGCAGCCCTCTGGGCCATGTTCTCTTGGTCCATAGCCCATGATAGTTCTTTTTTCCCTGCACATTCCTCTTATATCCCATAGGAGCTTCTTTTTCCTCTTCCTCATGGTCTTTTCCTTCTAAGGCAGTGAAAACCCAACCCCACCTATCTCTCTTCTGCAGAGCCATTGGCTAGTGGCACCTTTATTCACCAATCAGAATTAACTTGGGGCAGGATCCCAGAGGCTATGTGGAGACTCCAGGTTTGGGGGCTGCATTTAGCATTACAATAGACAGTAAAAGACAAAATCTCAACAGTTAGTGAAGGACAATAAACATGAAAGATAGTCAACCTTATTAGCCATTAGAGAAATGCAAATCAAAACTATTCTACTGAGATCCCATCTCTTCCCAGTAAGATCAACAATTCCTAAGAAAATAACAATAAGTCACCTAGACTGTGGGAATGGGTCTCTTATCAAGTCTGACAACATAAGTGTCATCCCAGGGACCCACATGGTAGAAAGAGTTATATATAACTGACTATCACAAGCTAACCTTTGTACTTCAAATGCATGTATGGTGAGTGAGCACACAGACACACTCTCTTTCTATTTATCTCTCTCTTTCTCTTTCTCTCTCTCTTGCATGTTCATACTTTCTAAAGTGTAATTAAATTTTAAAAAAGCAAATGATGGAGAGAATGTGGACAAAGGGGAACTCTTGCATACTATATTCTTCTGGTGGGAATGTAAAGTCCACTGTGGTACTCAAAATGGTGGTTTCTCAAAATTAACACTAGATAGTCTATATGACCCTAAATATCTTTGGTATTTACCTAAGGACTCTATGTCCACAAATCACAGAGCCCTGCTCTTAACTGTTAAGTTATGTAGCTAGGTAGGTGCCCAACAACAGAAGAATGGATAAAGAAATTGTGTTTTACACAGTCAATGGAATTGGTTTTAAGCATAAAAATGAAATTTTGCCATTCTCAGGACAGTGAATACAACTTGAGATGATGATACTAAATGATTTCAGTCAGTTTCACAAAGATGAATCTCATACACCTGGTCTTTTTCTTGTGTTTCACAGATATTATACAGATACATAAAATTATGTATGTACATACAACATGAAAGTAGAAGTAAAACTGTCTGGGGGACAAAGGTAACTAATAAGAAGGGAAGGGGTGAGTAACAGGAAAGTAGGGACATATGGTGAAGCATAAGCTTAACCTACAATATACTGATATGAAAATTTTAGATTTATTTAAAAAATCAATTAGTGAGAATGAGGAAGCAAGAATGGAAGCCCACCTAAGGAATTCACCTTTGGTTTAGAAAGAGTGATGGAATGAGAATGAGTAGAAGGGGCTGAATTTCATGTTGTCCTGCATGCACCCTGGCAACATGATGGAAATCTTTTAGTCCTTGCTGTGACTGAGCTTTGCTAATATCAGAAAACTGGTGTCATTTGTTTGTATTGGCTGCTAGGGCTGTTTGACTGAGAATGAGCCCTATAGGTTCACATATTTGAATGTTTGGTTCCCAGTTGGTAGAACTGTTTGGGAAGAATTCGGAGGTGTGGCGTTTTTGGAGAACATGTATCTCTGAGGTGATTTCACTGAAGTTTCAAAATCATCATTACCAGTTTGTCCTTCACTGAAGTTTCAAAATCATCATTACCAGTTTGTCCTCTCTCTGCTTCATGCTTGTGGATCAGATATAAACTCTCAGCAACTGCTCCAGCCTCATAACTGCCTACCTGCTGCCATGATATCCACCCTAATGTTAGGTCATAGATCCTAACCCTCTGGAGTCATATGTCCCAAGTTAAATGCTTTATTTTATAAGTTACCTTGGTCATAGTGACTTAGCACAGCAATAGAAAAATAACCAAGACAGCTATAGTATGGCGACAGTTCTCAAAGAATGGGAAACCAACAAGGGAGGACTCTAGGCTAACCCAAAAGTCACTTTCAATGCTAAAGTATGATTTTCTTAAACTGAAGATTGAATTTGTACTGAAATGTGATATGTATTCAAAAGCCAGGCAGGAGTGACAAGCTCATAACTTTATTTCTAGCACCTAGGATGCTAAGGCAAGAGGACTCCAAGTTCAATGCTAGTGTGGCTGTTGTGGCTGTATAGTAAAGCTGTCTTTGAAAGAATCATTGTCATCATAAAATAAAATGAAAATACAATTTATATAAATGTGGTTCCAGCTAACCACTGCTAATCTATTATCCAATGAAGGTCTGGATTTATTTTATCTTTCTGAAGGTAAATACTTTGAAATGTATGATATGGGGCCTCTAGCCCAGACTGTCCTCTAATTCCCAGTCCAAGCTCCAACATCAACTATTTTTAGAGTTTTAGACACTCAAGAAAAAAAATCTCCGTAACTAGTTCCTGAAACCAACACACTGTCGTTATTAAATATAGACAAGACTTGTAAAAATTTAAAAGAAGTTATGAGCAAATTTTACCCAGGAACAAAGATACAAACATCTAGGTTAAATATATATAACACATTGTGAGTATAATGAGCTTACTCTAAGTATGTGGGTTTATCTTAAGGAAATCCATTCACTAAATCTCTATCCTAATTCCTCACAGCAGAACACACAGAACCTCAATGGACACAGAACATTAATAAAGACAACTTAACACCTACTTATAATAAAACAAATGCATTGAACAAGAGATGTGAGTGTTTCTTATTTGAAAATATTTCCTTGAAAAATGAAAAACAAGAATGTCACCATTCCTGTTCTCTTATCAGCGGGTATGGTAGTTACTCTTCCGATGTTGTAATCAAACGCCATGAGCCAAAGCATCTTATAGAAGAGTTTATTTATCATAGCAGTCTGTAGCAGGAGTCCCTATGGGCAGGGAAAACATTGTAACACCAGCAGGAAACTGAGAGATCACATCTCAGCCACAAACAAAAAGCAGAAAGAGGGATTGGGAGAGGAATGAGGCTGTGAATACTCAAATCTGCTCACACTGATCTATTTATTTCCTTCAACTCTACTTAAAGCTTCTACAACCTTTTCAAACAACACCAACAACCAGAGACCAAGGGTTCAAATACGAGAGCCTAAGGAGTCAGTTCTCATTCTAACCACCACAGGAAGTCCTTGCTCCAGGTGTAAGACAAAACACCAATGATACAGAACATTTTAATAGAAAAGGACAAAAGAGGATGAAACAAAGTCCTTCCACGTCTGCAGTCTGTAGGTGATCAAATTAGCCATATGTAATACATCTTTAAATTATGTAAATAAGAAAACTAGCTTTAGTTACAAAGTTAAGATGTCAAGGCTAATGGCAGCAGAAAGCATAAGTGATTTAAGAATACCACTTGCTAAAAAAGGAAGTTAACTGTGAAGCACTCTCACATGTGACTCCAGAATGCTTTTCTCCCACTAGGAGTTGTGGTCAACCTCTTTTCAATGAGCCTAAGCACCTTGCTTCAGCCTCCCCTAATAAAACATAGCTAAACCATCCTCACATGACTTCAATGTCTAGGAAACAAAAGCCCAAAATCTAATTCACATGGCACACACTCTATTCTCCTGGAAACCTGTTTTCATTGTCATGGCTTCTGAGCTATTTTCCCTTGGGATTTGTCTACAATATTATCAGGAGCCCAAATTGTATTAGAGAATGCAAGGCCTCTGGGGGAGATACTGGCTCAAACTGGCACACACCCCTGCTCCACATAGCCATATGACTAGCCATTCCCCTCAGCTCTCTAGGTGAAGGGCCAGATACCCAACACTCTGAAATACTTTCTTGAAGATCATGTGCTAAAGAGTCCCCTCAGAGCCTAAAGGTCCAGGCTGAGTAGTAAAAACACAAGAAACCAGCTAAATTTGAATCTCAGACAAACAATATGTGACTCTTTAGTATAGGTATATCTTAAATATTGAATGTACCCTGGTTATACAAAAAAGCTAGTCACTGTTTATCTAGAATAATAATGGAACTTTATCTTCTCTATTTTTGGTAGCCAAATCTGACATTCATAATAACTTGCTGGATGTTTTTTATGCTCTTAACTGCTAAGTTACACCAAACACATACTGAGTAAATACAAGCACTGTCTCTGTATAACACCAAAAAGATTAAGTTATATTTATGAGATAATACTCCAGCAGCATACACTAAGCAGTTAACAGTATAGCTTATTTCAGGGAGTTGGACATCCTGGAAGTCACATCTGAGAGAATTTTGTAAGTCATCACACTGTTGTAACCCCCGAATTACTGATACTAGACAGACTTGTTGTGTACAGACAGTTTGCCTCTGCATTCCCCAACCCCTTTGCCAGAAGCTCCCAACCTCCCTCCAGCCCTCAGCAAGCACAATAAGCAGACAGCTGGTTTCTGTGCTGTGTCTTCTTGCAACAAGCACGGGATTCCCTCCCCCTTCCCTGGCTGTTCCCCTAGCATTAAAATGGCACTACCCATAAACTCCCCCTTAATGAGGACATTCTGAGGAGACAGCAAGAGGCATCTCCCCCTACCTCCTATCTTTGTATCTCCAAAAACCAATACTCCTCCTGATAAATAGCAGAACTTTCCAGGTGCCTGTCCTTGAGACCTTAGAGAAATAACAAGTTGGAGGGAGACTAAGGTCTCAAGTTTAAATCATGGAGAAAAGGTAATCAGAGGTCAGGTCACAGACAGTTACGACTGGCCATAAAATTAGTCCCTGAACAGGCACCCATAACTCCCCCCTCCTTCTTCAGTACCATTCCACCAAATGATTAGCCCTCTACTCCCCTTTTCTGTGAACATTCACAGGATTCCTAACTATACTGTATATAAACCCAATGTCTTCTGGACTCAGGGTCACTTGCCAGCACTCACGTGGTGAGTGCAAGGCAGGCAATCCGAATTTAAACTTGAAACAATAAAAGACTCTTTTGCGAGTTGCAGTGGACTTCACAGTTCTTAGGCTCATCTGGGTTTCCCTTGGACTCAGAGCACAACACCACCTAGGATACAACCAGGCCAGTGAAACCATGGGTGTGCACTCTTTGCAGTAACCATTCAAACACTGCTGTATTCTGATAAGCAGTCGCATAGCAAACATGAGTCAGTAGTGGCAATTGCTTAAATTGCTAGCCTAGGTTAGCAGAAAAGTTTGGCTGCTTGGCCTCTTCTTACTTTAAATTGAAAAGGAAGTTCACAGCTACTAAAGGTGGCTAAAGCATGGAGGAGGAACTAGGATTTTTTTTTTTTTAAGTATAAATTAGATGGTTACATACAAGCAGGTCAGGTTAGCTTTTGTGGGCCTGACTGTTAAATTGAATACAACATAAACCTGTGATTTAACCAAAGTATTAAAACCATGTAGAGACAGACATGTTATGTTGATAACATTTAGGGAAGACACAATTATGGTTAATGTCCTCCTTGAAATAAAGTTTAGTAATCTTTCATTCATAGGTGGGTTTAGAAATTGAACCACCCTATCTCTGTTTTATGTTTCATGTATGCCTATACATCTGAGACATTTTAGTTATGTTTAGTTTCTTGGGGGCAGGATTGGTATGTATGAAGATACATGTATGTTAAACTCAGAAGTAACTCCTCAGGAACCACCCATCGTGATTTTAGGGAATGGTCTATCACTGGCCTGGAAGATACCAAGTCAGCCACAGTGGCTGACTAGTGATCCCATTGTCTCCAGGTCTACACAGCTGGGATTACAAATATATAGCCTATACTTGGCTTTTTGCATGAGTAATGCTGACTGAATGTAGGCTCTATCCAAGCTCTTTTACTGGCTGAGCCATTTCTCTAGTCATCAAGTGTATATTTTAAGTACATATTTTATCACTTTATATTCTGTTCCCATCCCACTCCTTTCCCATTCAAAGAAAAAGAAGGCAGAGGAGGAGGAGGAAGAAGAGGAGGAGAAAAAGGAGGAGGAGGAGGAAGAGGAGGAGGAGAAAAAGGAGGAGGAGGAGGAAACCCATTTCCTACCTGTGTCAGCCATAGAATTCTGAAAAACTCCTAAAAGATCCTAATAAACTTATTACTTTTTATTCTAATAATGGGTACCTTGAAAGTCCAACATGCTCTTAAAACTGACAGATGTTGCAAAGATCAGAAATCTTATTTTCTCAGCAAATCAAGCTGACCTGTAAAGTGAAGGTATCACATGTCCATTCAGGGGGTTGTTCTTGATGTCTATGGCCTGAGCAGCTGAGGGGTGGCTGCAGCACTATTGCTCCAGGCCCTCCTTCTTAGAAAGTCAAAGGAGTTGGTGTGCTCTTAAGGTGCTGAACCCAGCACTCGGGAACAACAGTGCAAAACATGGCCCCATATCATACCAAAGCATAGCTCCACAGCATTTGATGCAGTAAATTAATTTCCTTTTTTTTTAAATTATAAAAGTGGGTTTTTAAAATTCTATTTAATCTTTTGCTTTTTATAGTCCAGTTTTTATCCCCCTCCTGGTTCACCCTCTGACTGGTCCACATCCCATACCTCCCCCCTTGCCCCTGTCTGCAAGAAAATGCCCGACTCCTTTATCTCTACCCTACTAAATCTCCTGACTTCCTGGGGCCTCAAGTTGCTTGACCGATAGGTGCATCTTTCTGAGTCCAGACCGGGCAGTCCTCTGCTGTATATGTGTTGGGGGGCCTCATATCAGCTGGTGTATGCTGTCTGCTTGGTGGCCCAGTGTCTGAGAGATCTCAGGGTTCTAGGTGAGTTGAGACTGCTGGTCCTCCTACTGGGTTGTCCTCCCCTTCAGTTTCTTCCAACTTTGCCCTAATTCAACCACAGGGGTCAGCAGATTCTGTTCATTGGTTTGGTATAAATATCTGTATCTGAATCTTTCAACAGCTTATTGGGTCTTAAGCAGTTCTGATAGGTCCCTTTTTGAGAGCACACCATAGCCTCAGTAATAGTGTCAGAGGCCTTGGGGCCTCCCCTTGAGCTGGATCCCAATTTGGGCCTGTCACTGGATCTTCTTTTTCTCAGGCTCGTCTCCATTTTTGTCTCTGAAGTTCTTTCAGACAGGAACAATTATGGGCTAGAGATTTGACTGTAGGATGGCAGCCCCATCCCTCACTTGATGCACTGTCTTTCTGTTGGAGGTGGGCTCTACAAGTCAACTCTCCCCACTGTAGAGCATTTCATCTAAGGTTCTTGCCTTTGAGTCATGAGAGTCTCTTACCTCCCAGGTTTCTGGTACATTCTGGAGGGTCCCCCCACCCCCTACCTCTCAAGGTTGCTTGTTTCCATTCTTTCTGATGGCCCTCAGGGCTTCAGTCCTGTTAAGCCCACTCAATACCTGACCATGTTCCCTTCTTCTCCTCCCTATCCTCTTCCCCACCCAGGTCCCTCCCTCCCCCCTCCTGTGATTTCTTTCTTCTCCCTCCCAAGTGGGACTGAGGTGTCCTCCCTTTAAGTCTCTCAAGAAAGAAGTCAAAGTAGATCTCAGAAAGTGAGGAGGTCTCTCATGCTCAAGGACTGACAGAATTAACATAGTAAAAAATGGCCATACTAACAAAGGTAATCTACAGATTCAATGCAGTCTCCATCAAAATTCCAACACAAAGACATAGAAAGAACAATTCTCAAATTCATCTGGAAGAGCAGAAAACTCAGAATAGTGAAAACAGTTCTTAACAAAAAGAGAATTTCTGGGGGAATCACCATCCCTGACCTCAAGCTATACTACAGAGCAATAGTGATTAAAAACTGCATGTTATTAGTACAGAGACAGACACATTGATCAATGGAATAGAATTGAAGACCCAGAAATAAAACCAAACCACACACTTACAGACACTTGATCTTTGACAATGAAGCCAAAAATATAAAATAAAAAAAAAGAAAGCATCTTCAATAAATGGTGCTTGTCTAACTGGCAGTCTGTATGTAGAAAAATGAAAATAGTTCTAGATTTGTCACCTGGCACAAAGCTCAAGTCCAAGTGAATCAAGGACCTCAACATAAAACCAATACACTGAATATAACTAGAAGTAAATTAACTTTCAACACTGGTATGTTTCCCCCTGCTCTTCATGCACCCCAAACAATCTGATGTACAAGTGCACAAATGTGTGGGGTGGTGGGTTGTGTATAGACATCCTGGTCCCCTGGCAAGCAAAGGTCTAGAACACTGGAGCCCTCGTGGGTGGGTGCTGAGTTCCACCTGCATGGGACAGGAGGAGTTTGGCCATGCCTCCTGGGCCCCTGGCTCCTGTCACATAGCTATAGCTTCCCACAGCCCCCTGCAGAGAGGTATGTGGCATCAATCACATAGTAGCTGCACCAAGCCCTCCCACATGCAAATAAAGTTTCCCCAAACTCTCAGTCCAAGCCAATGAGAAGTACCTGCTGTCAAACCCTGAATCATCCCGCAAACTGTATATAAGTCCAGTCCAGGGAATAAAGGTGTGTGAGAACTTCTCTGTCATCTGAGCCTTTTATCCTAAGAGCCATAACATTTGGGAAGAGATCTGCTCTCCAGAAGCACCGCCTTAGGCTCTACTGCACTCCTCACTGGCTAGTCAGCTTCTTGTCTGCCCAGCCCGACTGGACTCAGTGCGGGTGGCATGGAATTGCAGAGTAACCTGAAAGGTACAGCAGAGATGGAGGAGGAACCAACCATCACAGCAGAAGAGGGGAAGCGACTTCCCCTCCCTGAACATACTCACACCAGGACTGGCCAGAGATCTCTGTGGAAAGCCTCTGGTACACAGGCCCAAACAAATACACCTTTTTTTTTAATTAGGTATTTTTGCTAGTTTTATAACTTTTATTATTTTCTTCTTTAAGAATTTCACACATTGCATTCTCATCACTCTCCTATCGTTCTTCATCAGGTTGTTTCTGCTATTTCATCTAAAGCGCAAGACTCTAAAAGGAAACAGAATAAACGGAGTCCTTTGTTTCTGGTAGAGAATGGCCAGTAATCTCCACTCACACACTCAAGTCTTCAGTGTGTCTGACAAGGAGAGCTGAAAGTATAATTGTCAAATGACTCTTTGGTTTACATTATCTCCTTTCCTGGTCTGTGCAAAGCACTTTGTGATTAGAATTCTGCCCCTTCAGACTGGCCTGCACATGCCAATTAAGTGAATAAGTCCAATGTACATGTGATCTCTCAGTGAGAGAGTTCTGTGATTCCCCCCTCCTGCATTTGGTTTCAACAGCATGCCCCTCCCCTCCCACACCTTCAACTTTACTCTCAAATATGTATTTCCATTTCTAAAACTCTAATAAGTTAACCCCAGTTTTCCTTTTTTTTTTTAAAGATATTTTCTTTATTTACATTTCAAATGCTATCCCAAAAGTTCCCTATACCCTCCCCTGGCCCTGCTCCCTTACTGCCCACTCCCACTGCTTGGCCCTGGCATTCCCCTGTACTGGAGCATATAAAGTTTGTAAGACCAAGGGGCCTCTCTTCCCAATGATAGCCGCCTAGGCCATCTTCTGCTACATATGCATCTAGAGATGCAAGCTCTGGGGGTGGGGAGGTACTGGTTAGTTCATATTGTTGTTCCACCTAAAGGGTTGTAGACCCCTTCAGCTCCTTGGGTAATTTCTCTAGATCCTCCATTGTGGGACCTGTGTTCCATCCTAGAGATGATTATGAGCATCCTCTTCTTTATTTGCCAGGTACTGGCATAGCCTCACTCGAGATAGTTATATCAGGGTCCTTTCAGCAAAATCTTGCTGGCTTATGCAATAGTGTCTGGGTTTGGTGGCTGATTATGGGATGGATCCCCGGGTGGGATAGTCTCTGGATGGTCCATCCTTTCATCTTAGCTCCAATCCTTGTTTCTGTAACTCCTTTCATGGGTGTTTTGTTCTTAATTCTAAGAAGGAATGAAGTATCCATACTTTGGTCTTCTTTCTTGATTTTCTTGTGTTTTGCAAGTTGTATCTTGGTTATTCTAAGTTTCTGGGCTAATATCTACTTATCAGTGAGTGCATATCAAGTGACTTCTTTTGTGATTGGGTTACCTCACTCAGGATGATATCCTCCAAATACATCCATTTGGCCAAGAATTTCATAAATTCATTGTTTTTAATAGCAGCATAGTACTCCATTGTGTAAATGTACCACATTTTCTGTATCCATTCCTCTGTTGAGGGACATCTGGGTTCTTTCCAACTTCTGGCTATTATAAATAAGGCTGCTATGGACATAGTGGAGCATGTGTTCTTATTACCAGTTGGAACATCTTCTGGGTATATGCCCAGGAGAGGTATTGCTGGATCTTCTGGTAGTACTAAGTCCAATTTTCTGAGGAACCTCCAGACTTATTTCTACAAACTAAATATCAGCGTGATGGGCTAAGTATCTTGAGAAAATTCTGATGTATCTGCCTTGATGCAACCAACCAGCACACTTAGCCATACTTTCAGGAGGTTGCCTGCATCTGTCTCTTATATGTATTCCTGCAGCCAACCTGCCACCTTGTCTCACCAGTTCATACTGGGCTGTGGCATTTACTTACTTACATGACTCCCTGAATCTCCACAGATAGTCTGACCTTAATTCTTCCAAAGAAAAGAGTAAAAACACTTAGAAGATTATCATTTTTCCACTGATTAAACTCCCCATGCTGAAGAAACAAGAATTACATTCCAAGAAGATTTGTGGAGAGGATCGGAGCAAGCATCTCCAACTCTGCAAGATTCCAAGAAGCCTTTTTTCTAGACGTCTGGGACAATCAAAGATAGACAGTCTGACAAATGCTGCCACTTCACATTGGACTGCAGTTCCTGATCACATGAACTTTATACTTTATGATTCTATTTTTAGTACTAGCCAGGGTTTAGCCCCTAAAGCATGATGTCATACAGAGCCCACACAATATCTGTCCCAGGATGCCAAGTTCTTGAGCATGCAAAAACACCAAGATGAGGCAGTAGAAACAACTTATTTAGCCAAATTATTGAAAATATAATAGATGAATTTTTAAAAATAGTCACTATTTTACAAAATTCACATGACAAAAAGGAGCACAATTATAGAAATAATATTGTCAACAATAAAGTAAAATGAAAAGAATTCTGAACTTGAAGTGTAATAGGCTAAAATTTAGATTTACCTGTGCTTAACAGTGGTCTCATAGAAGAAAAGAAAAGTCAGTGAGCTGATCAGAGAAATAAGATGCTGCCAGCAGTATCACTGATATCAACAGACCAGGGAAAAAAATAAAACAAAAGATACACTGGAGAGGTAGCCCTGTTGACAAAATAGTGTTTGTTTTACATGCAAAGGAATATGGGTTTATACCTAGAACCTACATTAAAAAGAAAAAAAAAAGAGGCATGGTGTCAAGTACTAGTGGGGGAAAAAAAACTGACTCCTAGGACTCATGGCCATCTACCCAGGACCACTTAGCAAATAAGCAAAAAAGAAAAGCTGTCTCAGCAAACAAGATGAATGACCCCTGAGAAACAATACCAAGGGTTAGCCTCTGCTCTCCACAATTATGCATACACATCTACCTACAAAGACATGCATATGCACAAAATAAATACATAAATGAAAAGATGTGCATCATTTGTTTAAAATCCACTTGTCTGTACATTTAATTTCATGTATGTTAGGCCTTCTCTCCATGTCATATATGAGTGTTGAATGTGTCCTATATATACAATAACATTTATGTAGTATCAGAATTGGAGAGGAAACAAATCAAAGAAAATGCAAAATTATCATTGTTTTTTTTCAAAACTGATCCAAAAAAATTATATCAAGATACAGATCTGATGAAAACTTGACACTCACAAAGGTAAGGGTAAAACAGGATCACAAGACTAAGGACAAGAAACAAAAAATATCAAAAGACACTCAAAGAAAAACCTAGTCTTCAGATCCGCAACAAGTCTGCTCCTCTGTGTCTCACATCTCCATAGGAAAATGTTTGTGAAGAAACTCATGGCAACTGAGAATCATTAAAGGAAAAAGGAAGCCAAACTAGAGTCCCACATTCTGGAGAAAAAGAACTCTAGGTGGGCATGAACACAGCTATCTGTACATGTCCCCACATTGGGGAATTCTGTTCACTGACAGGAAAAAAAAAAAGATTCAATTGTTCTTCAAGCAGAAAGAAGATCAGGCCAAGAAACAAGACAAATACAGGGTGAAATGTATGATAATAGTAATGTGACTCAGTGGTTTGAATCAGTGCACTGATTGGCATTTTCCCTCATTTTTAGAATACATTATATGTGCACAAAGACCAAGTTCTGGTTACCCTTCTTCTATGCACTTGCTGTACCTTGATGCTGGAAGCAGATGTCTTTAAGTCAAGATGCTCTGGGCTCAGCCTCCCTGGTTACTGACACCTGCAGATGCCAGGAGTCTGGCATCATGCTTCCTACTATGTCATAGAGCCCAATACTCTGATGCAAACAGGTTCATGACTCAACAAATGTTTGTCAGCTGAATGACAGAATGAATGGTATTTTGGGGGAATTGGAGAAACTTAAGAAAGAGAATGGAAAGATACAAATTTACATAGAATTAGTATAGTGGGGCCAATGTAGAGCTGAGCCAAGGGAGAAATCTGCTGACAGCACTTTCCATGACCACCATTTTTTCAAGAACACTATAACACTTTAAGGAAATATCTAGTCTTTTATCACTTGTGTCTCAACCCTGCTCCAAAGGTCTTAGCAATAGTTTTAGAAACAGTTCAGTGAGGCTAAATGTGCTCACTTTGAGAACCATCAGAAGAGGTAAGAGAGGAAGGCTTGCACCTGTGGTAGCAGAGCTGTAATCCCAGAGGCTTGCTACAGTCATTGGCAAGAGCTGCTCCCATGACTGCAGAAAGGGGGCTTTAGGCTCCTGTTACCTCAGAGGGCCAACAGCAGGACCTTACTATTATTCTTGCAAAATGGCCATGAGTTCTTTACTTTTAGAGTTTCTTCTACAAGTATAAAGAAGACATGTCAATATCACGATTGGATCCTAGTGGATAGCGCTTCACAGACTGACAGAAAGGGAACTCTGGTCTATAAACATGCAGCTACACACATATCCCCAAGGCTAAATTTAACCCAGTGTACTTTTGCACTAAGGGCTAGGTAGGGAAGATTTGTAGATGGAGCAGATGAATCTAGAACAGAATCTGCTTCCAATGTTTTATTTTAATTAAAAGGTTGGAAAAGAATAAAACTTACAAATTAGTATTTGCTGATATTGAAAATCATTTTTTAAAGTAAGCAAATTTCATAATTATATATCAACTATCCACTTTTCAAATAGTTTATTATTTTTAATTACACATATGTATTTGTGTCTATATGTGGGTATTGTGCACATGAAAACAGGTATCCATGGAGGTCAAAGGTGTTAGAGCTATAGTGACAGGTGGCTGTGAGCCCATTCATGGATACTGAGTGTTGAACTCAGGTCATCAGAAAGAACATTGAGTATTCTTCACTTTTGGGCTATGTATCTAGTCACTTAACCATCTATTTTTATCTTTCAATGTAGCAGTTCATTAGTTGATGCTTCCATATGGCATTATCTACTTTTGTCATTACAGGAATTGAATAAAACAGATATTTTAAGATCCTATTTACTACAAGAAACCTCAAAACCTCTGCTAATTAGCAGTAAATTATTTTGGTGGATTAAACAGGCTGCTTTGGTTAGATTTGGCACGAGGCTGTGAGAGGCACCAACCTGGAAGCTCATGCATGGGCTTAGTTCTTTCTTCCCTTTATCAACCAGCAAGGATGTGGAAACAGTTTCTGCAGACAGTTTAAGGAATGCAGGCATGTCTCAGGCCTGCTGATTCTCTTTGGGTGCCTTCCAGATAGCTTTAGTTTTACACACCGGCATTATGCCAGGCAAACAGGAGATTAGCTCTCTGATTGAGCAGAGAACATGGGATGGGGTTGGAGAACTTCATAGTATGTTGATGGCATTTATAGTCTCAGTGTGAAGTTTCCAAAATTAGTGCCTGCTGATTAGGAGCATGGAATGCTTAGGTCTCTCACTTAATTGGGCCTTGCATACTTGCCTGGGTGATTGAATGACTAAAAGAATATACAAGTTATGTGATGCAGAATTAGCATAAACCCCTAACAAGTTTTATTCCTTTTATCCCACTGAAGTTTCACAGTCTGTGCTTTCTGAGGACGGACAGCATTTACACATCATGAAAAAGCAACTCTGCCTTTGTTAACAGCCAGAGTTCAAACACAAGTTGTTTGAGTATTTCACATTAGTGTAGCATTAACTGAGCTCAAACAGAGACAAACTCTTCCCTTACAGTGCTGCGATTGGCTCCATTGCTCTGTAAATTATTTGAAATCGTGCATACATGTCTCTGCTATAAGAAATCAGAATGTGCCAGTACATGCAGATAGGAAATCTTCTAAATTCCTGTCACTTGAACCTAGGTTCTTCCTCATTAGTAACGGGCAAACGTTCACAATTTTTCCCTTAACCAGTGAGTTTGGAAGATTAGTCATCTCAGACTGGCTTCTGTCCTTGTTTGTCATGTCTACGTCACAAGGGTGTTGAAAGGATTAATTAGTCAACATGTAAGGTTCTTTGAAGATGAAAGCTCTCTAAATTGCTAAGCAGTGCTAGCATTTCTTCAGAGTACATATTTTTCCTTTTATATTTACAAAAATCCACCCACCTCCCACTAACCCTTTTGGCTAACATTATTTATCCACCTTGCCTTTATTAAAAATTAACCAGCTTTTTTTTTTCTCAACAAGTTTCATAACATTTATTTACCCATGTCCTCATTTCTCTTCCCCACTTTCCTTGTGAGTCTTTCTGTTACTCAGAGAGAGACACTTTTCTTCAAGTCTTAGGGACTTCTGTTGTTTCTGGTCATCATGATTGTGGCCTGATACATCTGACACCCACAGAAGAGAAAGAAGCCACTGTTACTGCAGTTCAGAGAGTCATGCACTAGATGAGCTGTTGTAATTCAGAGGATGCTCAGATGCACTCTAAAAGTTCTGTAAAGAAATGTTTTCCCAGTTGGGAAAGGAATTTTTCTTTTCTCCTGGATCTAAACTTCTAAACTTTTTCATGGAGTTAATCCCAAGTCCTTTCCAGACTTAGAGATACAGGTAGGGGATGGCTGAGAAAGGAGGGATTGCTAGATAGCACTTCAGAATTTGTTTTCATACAACCAGCTGTGACAAGGAGGGCCAGCAGTGACAAGCTCTGGGTTTTTTTTCTGTTTCCTTGCAGCCCCATCATAATTTACCTCACATATTCTGACATTTTCTTGTCTTGGGGTAGATAGCAATTTCTCCATATAGGCTAGCCTCTGAAACAACCCCATTATTTTAGATGCCCTGATCAAATACCCCATTAAGAACAAAATGGGGACATTCACAGTATGAACTGCTATTTTTTTCTTGGGCACCTTTTGTCATTAATGTAATTGCTCTCACCTAATCTTGATCATTTTCCTGCCTCTGATGGCTACAGTCTTTGAAATCAAGAAAGCCTGGTCAGTTTTTTCTTTGTCTCTTAATTTCAAACAACATATCACTATATTTAAATGTACTTATTCTAGGCGAGACTCATTTGGGTCTTTATGGTCATCTGTATCATTTATTTTGTTCTGATTTTGTAGTACTAGAGACCAAATAAAAAGTGTCTTGTACACAGGGCAATCACTCTGTCTCTAAGCTACATCTCCTGAATTTACTTGACTGTTTATAGTCAAGTCTCATTGTGTAAACCAGGCTGGCCTGAAACTCAGGATCCTCCTCCTCCTGCTTTGTATGTGCAGAGTACCACAGATGTCTGTGCTAGGATCATGGACCTCAAAGTGGCTACTGGTATAACTTGACTGCTATGTCCTATATTTGTTACTGTCTCTTCATAGTTCCTGATCTTTCTCTCAGCTTCCTCTCTTCTGATTTTGATGCTTTAATGGAATATATGATAGTTGTGTTTTATGTTTTTTTCCTGACCTATCAACTATGCTTCTTTTAAAATGATTTTAGTGTTTGTCCTGGTGTTTGCCATGGCTACTTTCAAACAATATTATATTACTTCACAGGCAAAGAAACAGCTTGTAATTATTTTATATTGCTTTTCACACCCATGCTACCATTCATTTCATTGTATATAACCATATTTACTTACAGCAGGATGGGGGATTCTTTTTTTTTTTTTTTTTTTTTTTTTTTGAGACAGGGTTTCTCTGTATAGCCCTGGCTGTCCTGGAACTCACTTTGTAGACCAGGCTGGCCTCGAACTCAGAAATCCACCTGCGTTTGCCTCCCAAGTGCTGGGATTAAAGGTGTGTGCCACCATGCCCGGCTCTAGAAAGCTGCCATACTGAATAGTCCCAGCCCACCATGCGTGACCACGCCCTGGGAACCGTCCCCTTCTATACACTTAAACATGCCTACATGCAGATGAGGCCAGAGGAAACCTTTACTGTGGATTTCTGCTTGTTTTGTTTCAATGGGTTCTGGCCTTTGTCAAAGTCTCTATTAGTGACCACAGAAGTTGTGCTTTGTGATGGGGACATTCATCTCAGGTCTAGAGGACACAGCTTCACTCAACTGGTGCTCATGTTTGGCTTTGGCATCTCATTTCTACTGTTTGAGGCAGTGATCTGTTCTGTGACCTCTCTTCCCTGCCATATTCAAGAAAGGTGTTTTGTTTTGTTTTGTTTTGTTTTTTTTCAGTTTGGCTTGTACTATGCATTGTATTTTTATGTTGGAATGAAGACTTCTAAGCTCTTAGCATACTGAGAATGGAAACTAGGTACCATTTGAGAGTTTTGTTTTATGTTTATTTTTATTGTTGTTGTTTTTTAATTTTCCTTTTAAATTTTATTTGTATTAAAGTCTTGATTCTGAAGATACACAAATAACAATTTGCTTGAATTTGGTTCTGAGACTAGATCTCTGTGGCTCACTGAACTGCTACATGTAGCTGGATTGGCCTTTAACCAATTTTGTAGTTAAACTTTTTTATTCAATAGGAGCTGGGTGTTTGAGATGACTCAGTCAGGAAAGTACATGAAGCATGAGGATGTGAGTTTGACTCTCAGAACCCACAGACAAGCCACACATGGAGATACAGTGGTAATTTGAGCATGTAGAATCAGTTGGTTCTTTAAGGGTGTGATGACTCACTGGTAATCCCATCTCAGGGAGTCAAGTGGTTCTCTAGAGCCTTTTGGTGTACCGGTAATCCTGGCATGGGGACGTTGGTGGTTCTCTGGGGCTCTGGTTTCCTAGTCACCTTGGCCCAATTGGCAAGTTACAAGTCAGTAAGGGACCTTGACTCAACAAAAAATGGACATAACAAAAGAAATAATATCCAGCGTCACAGTCCACACAGGGGCAGAAGTACACAGACACTTGTGCATACATATATGCCCCCCCAAAACGCATGGACACACATAGAGATACACATGTGCCCTCTCAAATACATCTATATACATGTCCTTCTCAAACAACTATACACACAGAGATACACACATGTTCCCTCAAAACACAGGTACTCACTCAGATTGCATATTATGTTTGCCATTCAACGTGAATACTAAGATTATAACAGAAAGTGAATTTTATTGACCAAATTATGCCACTATGTAATCACAGTACATTAAGAAAATGCAAAATAGACTTTATATGCCCCAGTACAGGGGAATGCCAGGGCCAAGATGTGGGAGTGGGTGGGTAGGGGAGCAGGGCCAGGAGGGAAGAGGGTATAGGGAACTTTCTGGATAACACTTGAAATGTAAATGAAGAAAATATCCAATAAAAGTTGGAAAAAAAAGACAGTATTGCTTAAAAAAAAAGAAAATGCAAAATAATAAAATTTCTGTGAATTGGTCAATTTATATAATTATTTTCATAATCATGTTTTAAATGTGTAAATGCAAGGTATTTGTTTCAGCTTTCTAAAGGAAAAGACAAGAGGGAAATAAAGATAAATAAAATTCATATCTATTATAAGTACAATGATTCTCAGTCCTAACATTTATTAAGTATATTAAGATTTAATAGCTTGTATAAAAACACAGTGAGCAAATATATTCCTACTTTATCTACTTCACTGTAGTGAACTATATTTATGTAGTTCATATTTTTATTTTTTATCTCAAACTTGTTTTTATATCCTCTTGTCTTGATATATTGTAATTTTGAGATGAAAAAACATGCCAACTTGAATATGAAAGACCCACAACCTGAGGACTCCCCCACATTTTGACTCAGGAGAGGCGACACCCCAAATCACTCACAAGAAACGGTCTTGATGCAAACTGCAAGAGATTTATTCGGGAAAGACCAGTGCACTGGAGACAACTCGTATCCCATGTAGAGGTAGAGGAGTCGACCACAAGCTCAAGGGGTAAGGGGTTTATAAAGACACAAAAACTGCAAACACCTGGCATTAGGCTATAGAAAGGCAAAAACTGGAAACACCTGGCGTCCTGGAACAATGGAGCAAGTTCTCTATTTTGGACACAGGTCTAGGGGCTTAAATAATTTTTCACTCTCTCTCAGGATCTTTCAAATACAGATTATTTTTCTTATTACATATCTTCTTGTCTGGGCTAGTTAGGTTTATCAACTTGATACAAAAAAAAAAAAAGATACTTGAGAAGAGGGTACCTCAGTTGAAGGATTGCCTCCATTGGATTAGCCTTTGAGCATATTTCTAGTGTGTTTTCTTGATTGATATTGGATACAAGAAGGTCCAGTCGACTGGGGCTAGTGCCATTCCTGGCTACATAATACTAGGTGGTATAAGTAAGCATCCTGTGCAAGTCATACAGAGCAAGCTGTAAACAGCACACCTCCATAGTCTCTGCTTCAGTTCCTGCCTCCAGGTTCAAGCCCTGATTTCTTGCTGATTACCCTCAGTGATGGACATGAAAGTAGAAGATGAAATAAACCATTCCCTCCCCAGGTTGCCTTTATTCAGTGTTTCATCCCAGCAAGAGAAAGCAAACTATAACACTGTTCCATTGTGGCCCTTGCTGTGCACAGCTGTTCAGATAGCCTCTTCAGAGGCTTATGCATGAGGAAGTTTTGTCGCGTACAGGAAACGTCCATTTAAATCTGGAGTTATGAATGTCCCTGATCAGCTTACCTGAATCCAATCCAATGACAGATTAAATGACTGATGAGACAAAAGAACTAAATTATAGGACAAACATGACAGAAGAGGTGTGTGTGTGTGTGTGTGTGTGTGTGTGAGAGAGAGAGAGAGAGAGAGAGAGAGAGAGAGAGAGAGAAGATAGAGCATTGCATTGAAAGAAGGTCATTATGTATGAAGGAAACAGAAACAGACAAAACCCCACAGTTCTTCAGAGAAATTCAACATAGAAATAGTGAGCCCTAATTCACAAAATAAATCTGGGAATTGAAAGTGCCACTTAACTACAACAAAATATACTCCAAGTGGTAGATTTAAAAGCTATTGTGTAGAAATTGGCCCAGAATTTTGTAATTTTGTAATTTGGGGAAGGCTATTCAAATATCTTGATTCCTCCTTATGGCTCTCCAGCAAAATACATATATCCTTGTCAAATTCATTTCGAAGTCTCTACACTAATTCTAAATAGATATTCATAGGCCATAAGATTTCAGAGGCAAAGAAACATTTAAAAGTGGGTAAATGGAAGTGGCCGTGGAAGCCAAAGAATCCCCAGAACGCACCAGAAAAGTTGGGAGCATACTGTGAGCACCTGCAATCTAGTGCTTCTACAGTTAGACAGTAAATAGAGACAGGGGGATTCCCAAGAAGCTCAAGGGCCAGTGAGCCTGGGGTACATATCAGAAAGAGCCCCTACCTCAAACCAGGAGAAATCTATGTTTGAGATTGTCCTCTGGCCAATATCGTGTAGCACAAATACACTGACGTTCACATGCAGACACAGACACAGACACACACAGACACACACACACACACACACACACAAGAATGGCAGAGGGGAAGCACAAAAACACCAATGGATTACTTGCATCACATATACAAGTTTCTGGGTTCTATCATTTTCAAAAATTAAATTATCAAAAAAAAATCATGAAGAAAATGTTCAGATTGCTTTTCAGTACAGTTGATTTTAGAAGCAAACACTATACTGTATTGTAATAAAATTTCAATACAACAGAGAAAGTTCTATTTAGATATTTAGATATAAAGATGCATTATTTCAAAAATATTATACAGAGTAAGAACTGGAAACTTGCTTCAGCATTAAGAGGCTGATAGAGATTTGGCACTGTTAAAATGGCAGGTATCTGCCTGTGTCTTGTTGACTCAATTTTGTAAAGAAAATTCCAAAAATAAATAATAAATAATAAATAATAAATAATAAATAAATAAATATTAAAAAAGAAAATTCCATAGAGTCCATCATATCCTTGCAGCAAGGAGACAAGTGGAAAAACACTAATATTCTTGTTTTTATAGGTGGATTCTGAGTATGAATTCAACATTTGCCAATAGATGACAACAAATTTCTTATGTCTGTAGATAAGTAATGGAGTATTTATAACAAGAAAATTAATTAGAGCTACATGCATGGAAACCTCAGTGTGGGGTGGGGGGGGAGCCACTGGTGTGTAAAAGTATGGTTTCGAAGCCTACGAAGCAATAGGATTCAATTACGTAAGGTTGAAAACATGCAGTTCTCTCCCAGGGAAACTAAACAAACAGAGGAAAACTATGGACACTTCACGACATGTACAATAACAGAAATGATCTGCTTTCTACTGGCCAGCACGGAAACTCTGATCTTAAACATCGTCAGAATTTAGGTAGTACTTGTAAATTTTTATTTCTCAGATGAGTTAATGGAGAGCTAGAAATTTGTTATATTTCTGTTATTTTTGTTTGGGGATTTGTCTTTCTTTCTTTTTTCTTCTGGTTTTTGGTTTCAGTTGTTTGTTTTGTTTTGTTTTTGTCCTATTCAGTCTTGCCTGGCCTCAGACTTTCTATGTAGTTTGATCTTGCCTCCACCTTGGGAATGCTGTGAAGAAAGCTGTACCACCATTTAGGTCTTATGCAGTGGTAGGTATTAACCCCAGGCTTTCCTGTTTGCCAGGTAATCACTCCACCAACCAAACTGCACCCTAAAGCCATGAAAATCTATAATAAAGAATTTTTAAAAGAAAAATATGTTTACCCAGTTTTTTTTAAAAATACCACTTCTAAAAGGAAATGATTAAATCTTGCAGAAAAGTCACTGCTCACCTGTGTGAACACATCATCAACCTTGAGTGGCATCTAGTCATAACTGTATTTGCTGAGTATTAGTTCTTTTTTATATTATACTTTAAATTAAGAAACATAGTTAAGTAAATTTAAATAAATTACTCAGAGCTATGGTCCAAATTGGAACAACCACTAACATTGGTGTTAATAGTCTGTTCCCCAGGGGAAGTGTGCACCTCTGCACTTCATGTCAGTCTCTGATGATGTTACCCATAGAGGTCCAGACACATCATATCTCTCAAACAAACTTGACCTTAAAATCAATCTCCCTGTATTGATTAGCTTTTGGTCAACATGACACATCTTGGAAGAGGGAATCCTAACTTTGAAAATGCCTCAACTTAGTTGGCCTGTAAGCTAATCTACAGGGCATTTTCTTGATTAATAATTACTAGCAGGACACAGACCACTATGGGTAGTGCCACCCCTTGGAATATAGTTTTATAAGAAAACAAATTGTGTGAGCCATGAAAGATAGCACACCACTAAGCACTGTGCCTCTGTTCTCTGCTTTAATTTGTGCCCTATATTTCCTTCATAATGGACTACAACTATAGGAAATCAACCTCATTCTCTCCAAGTTGCTTTTGATCTTTAGTCTTCATGGTCCTTATCACAGCAATACAAAGCAAACTAAAATTATATTCCCATGATGATGATGATGATGATGATGAGCCACCCACTTCCTCTAAGTAAATAACTTAGTCATACAAAGTTTTCATCATGTATAAAGCACACAAAGATGGTAGGTGTCAGCACAACTACTATAGGTGACTCAGGTCACTCCAAGGTCTTTAAGTACCATCAATATGCCCATAATATCCAGAGAACTGGATCCACTCCTACACTTGTAGAAGCTCACATTGAAATGCCCAGTGGTCCAATTTAACCTTCATATGGGTATTTGATAGTCAGGTTTAAAATTATTATAACCAGAAAGATGCTGTACCTCACCATCCTGAGAAACAATAAACCCAACTTTCCAAACAGTATAGCTAACAAATAACAAGCCAGAGATTCACAATGACTGGGCCAAATCCCTAGCCATCTGTGTGCCTGAGAAAAATATCATTTTAGTGCCCTAACTTCCTCATTTGTAAGCTTAGAGATGACTGAATGTGTCTATATACGCCTATACATATATTTACAAGCCAGGGGTGAAAGTCAGAGGTTGACCTGAGACATCCTTGCTCAGTTACTCTTCACCCTTGATTTGGAGACAGTCTCTCACTTTTACTTGGAGTTCACAATTCAGCTAGTCAAGGAGCCCCAGGGATTTTCCTGTCTCTACATGCCCTGTGCAGAGATTTCAACTTACTCATGACTTCTCAGATAGAATTCATATCCTTGTATGTGCACATCAAGCACCTTACTGACTGAGACATCTCCACAACCCTGATGAGGATCCCATGAGTAGAGGTGCACATCAGTGCCAACTCTTACAGTAAGCATAGCAGGGTTATGTAGTTCCCTCGTGTTCACACCTAACATCCTGCCTTACTAAGGCAGACATGTAGGAGCTACTGTTGATTCTTTTCTTTATTTCTCCATGCTTCTGCACTAGAAAAGGAGCAGAGCATACTCAGACTTTGTCCTAAAACTCTCAGATGCATCTGCCCATGCAAAGGGCTACATTGGTTATTGATATGTCAACTGCCATATGTTTCTAAAAATCTACATAGTTCATGGACTAAAATTAATTCAACTGAACACCTTTGATTAAATGCTTTATAAACAAAAAGTTATTTCCAATTAGGTTCACAGAATATCATCACAATTATTACAGGTTTGAAGCTTATTCATCATACTCCTGCCAGGCTCCTGGTTACAAACATCAATTTCCTTCTGATTCAAAACATCTACAACAATCCACTCTCACACAGCTTGCTTCTGAGCTGAAAGTCAGAACTGACCAGGATGGCTGGTTAATGTGAGTCAAAACCTAGCCAAGCTCAGGGTGAGCAAACAGCCATGTTCCTGTGGCTCGAGAACACCTGGGAATGCTCTCAGACGCACCAGACCTCATCAGCAGACCTGGGGTTTTCCTCTTTATGAATGAAGAATTCCTATGACCTAGTTAAGCAAATACTCACTGCAAGGATAGCCTATATTTCCTGATGAAACACAGAGGGAAAGAATACGAACCTTGTCTCTATGACTAATGCAAAATCTAATTATTCATTCTGCCCCACAGTCCAAACTGGGCTTAGAAAGCTAAGGCCTGTCTGCGAGGTAGAAATACTTAATGTCCCTCTTGAGTAGAAATTAACTGCTAAACCAGACCAAGGCGAAGCACAGTTCTGCCTTCTGTCCTCAATGCAGCCATTTTTCTCTTTTAATTTCACTCTTCCGTTCAAGCAGAAGGAAAAGTTGGATCTTTGCCTTGAGCAAATTTTACATCCAAGGCTCAAATTCTGGGATCTTGCAGAGGTGAGGTGCTTTTGGAAGGGCCCCAAGATCAGTAAAGAGCAAAGAGGAGTGAAAAGCTTGTCCTCTCTTGAAAGTCCACAGAGGGGGTTGAAGCAGGAGGGCTATATTTACTCATTCAGAAAAACCTTGCTGGATTAGTTAGCACCCTGCAGATAACTCAATGACAGCAAGCCAAAACAGATTCAGGCATCCCAGGCTAGCAAGTCTTGTCCCTGAATCCTAGAATACAAGGTAGGACTACCTGGGCAAAACACTGTACACTCTTAGAGGTACAGTCAGCAAGATCAAAGAGTCAGTCCTCTCCTGCTATAGGCACCTATGCCTTCATCAAAGTAGAAGTGCATATTTATTGAACAAGAAGCAAAGAGGAAACAAGATATACTAGACTAGTGATTCTTACCCTAACTGATGCTGTGACCCTATAATATAGTTTCTCATGTTGTGGTTACCCCCGACCATAAATTGACTTTCCTTGCTACTTAATAACTGTAATGTTGTTATTGTTATAAATCATAAGGTAAATATCCATGTTTTCTAATGGTTCAAGTATTAAAGGGGTACCAGGAAGTGAAATGGAGCAAAATCCTATGTTCTAGAAAATAACAGATTAAGGGACTGGGACCTTGGGGCAAGATCCTAACCAGCTAAATTTAGATCCAGGCACGGTGGTACACACCTTTAATCCCAGGAGAAAGGCACGCTGATCTCTGTGTTTAAGGTCAATCTACAGAGCAAGATACAGGATAGCCAAGCTTAGGCAGTGAAGGATTTGGAAAACAGAAAGCCAGTGACAATGTAATAGCACAAGCGGGTTATGTTCTAGTTCCTGCAAGCAGCAGAACTCAGCAGCTTCAGCCATGTGGCTCTGGCTCTAGAGTTAAGAATGGAAGGAACTATTGGGACAATTGATGCTGGTTAGTTGGAGCTAAGAAATTAGCAGTGATTAAGAAGAGAGCAGCATCACTGAGGTGAATTCTTCTGGGAAGTGTTTTCTGGGAGCACAAAGAAGCTGTATTCCAGAGATAGTCAAGGTTGTACATCATGCTGCGGCTAGACTTGGTAATGTCTAAGAGTCACCCAGGTGGTACTGGTTTTGAAGGTATGAAGGTGTCATGAAGAACAGCTGAGGCTTGGCACTGTGAGAGGTCATGGAAGGCCATTGGTGAAGGTATAGCCTCAGCTGTAGTTGATGGCCCAGGACTGAAGGGGTCATGCAAAGGATTTGAGGCTTGGCACCATGAAGAGAGCCTATGAGAGGCTATTGGTGAAGCCTAGTTGGAGTGGAACACCCCAGTGTATTGGAGATGTCAGTACCATGGGATGATCACCAAGAACAGCAGCCATAGTTGAGTGTATCAACTTGAGCTTAGAGTGCTACAGAGGGCAGAGCTGAAGAAGTAATGCCAGCCCTTAGGAAGAGCCCAAAAGATCAAGTGGAATCCCAGACACTGAAACAAGAAGCTGTAACATTGAAATTGCCTTGGAGACTCAAAGATGTTAAAGATGCCAGAGCCATGGGATACATGCTGAGGAAAGCTGCTAACTGGGACTGGAACCAGCTCAGGAGAAAGCAGTTTGTTGCAGTCAACAAAGATGAAAAAGGAGTAGAGATCTGAAGACCGATTTGACGTCAGCCATGAAGATGTTTGCCCAGCTAGTTTCCTGTCTTACTTTGGGGATTACAGTTAAGTGATTGGATGAATCTCAGAAGAGACCTTAAACTTTGGATTTTTAACATTATTAAGACTGCTATAGACTATGAGGACTTCAAAAGTTCAACTAAATGCATTTTGCATTATGCTATGTTTAAGTATGGCCCCACATAGACTCGTGTGTTTGAACAAGTCTATGGGGGTCAGGGAGTGGAATGTGATGGTTTGTATATTCTTGGGTCAGGGAGTGGCACCATTTGGAGGTGTGGCCTTGTTGGAATAGGTGTGACCTGGTTGGAGTAGGTGTGTCACTGTGGGTGTGGGCTTAAGATCCTCACCCTAATTACCTGGAAGTCAGTCTTCCACTAGCAGCTTTTGGATGAAGATGTAGAACCCTCAGTTCTGCCTGCATCATGCCTGCCTGGATACTGCCATGTTCCCACCTTGATGATAATGGACTGAACCTCTGAACCTGTAAGCCAGCCCCAAATTAAATGTTGTTTTTATAAGATTTGTCTTGGTCATGGTGTCTGTTCACAGCAGTAAAACCCTAACTAATACAGCAAGAATGGGGAAAAAATAGAAAGAAAACAAAAGAAAAAGAGTTGAACACTAATAAGGCTGCAGTGGGGAAGTAGGAACAGACAGGCAGGTCCCTGGGGCTCACTGGTTAGCCAGCCTAGCCAACTTCATAAAGTCCAGGTTCAAGTGAGAGAGTGTCTTAGTGATCAAGGTGGAAGACTGAAAACAGATTAGGTTATCCTCTAGCCACTATACACATGTGTGTTTGCATGTGTGTATGGGGGGTGGGTATGCACACACCCACACACAGACACACAGACACATACACTGCAGTCAACCTCACACACTTGTGAGCTAGTGTCCTGAGCTGCCTCAGAACTCATACAGTCTTAGATAAATGGTGATATTTGTGAAACAAATGAGATTATGTCCTGAAGTGTAGGACCCTGTACTGGCTAGTTTTGTGTCAACTTGACACAGCTGGAGTTATCACAAAGAAAGGAGCTTCAGTTGAGGAAATGCCTCCATGAGATCCAACTGTAAGGCATTTTCTCAATTAGTGATCAAGGGGAAAAGGCCCCTTGTGGGTGGGACCATCTCTGGACTGTCAGTCTTGGGTTCTATAAGAGAGCAGGCTGAGCAAGCCAGGGGAAGCAAGCCAGTAAAGAACATCCCTCCTTGGCTTCTGCATCAGCTCCTGCTTTCTGACCTGCTTGAGTTCCAGTCCTGACTTCCTTGGTAATGAACAGCAGTATAGAAGTATAAGCTGAATAAACCCTTTCCTCCCCAACTTGCTTCTTGGTCACGATGTTTGTGCAGGAATAGAAAGACTCACAGAGCAAGATGTTTCAGTAATTTCTGGAAACATTTTGTACAATAAGGGTATTATTCCTCCTACGTGGTTAGTGACCAGCTATCACTCTACATTCAAATTGCAAGTATTTGGTTTCAAATGGTTGTAATTGAAGCTACAGGACAATGCATATCCTGTCTTCCTTAAAGTGACCAAACTTTGACTGTGGCTTTTGCCTGATCCAGGTCAGCAGCATGAGAGTGGAAAGTCTGGGACTGAAGAAGCACAGGAGCTGCTGTCCAAGACAGCAAGACCTGCCTTAGATGAAAGTGCTTCTCACCCAGCTGTGTTGTGATGGGCAATCCTAAAGGGAAGATAATGTTTCCAATCATCACTGATACCCACTTAGTACTGCAGCTCTCTGCAGAATGTGTATCTACTTATATGATCAGAACTTGTAATTAAATGGCCCAGCCTTTGCACTTAAAATTGATAACTTGAAACTATGAAATTAGAGAGCACATTTCTTTTCTTTCTATCCTTTCCTTTTCTTTTCTTCTCTTCCTTTCTTTCTCTACTTTTTCTTTTCCTTCCTTCCTTCCTTCCTTTCTTCCTTTCTTTCTTTTTTGAAACAGGGTTTCTGTGTAGCCCTGGCTGTCCTGGAACTCACTCTGTAGACAAGCCTGGCCTCAGACTCAGAAATCTGCCTGCCTCTGCCTCTCAAGGGCTGGGATTATAGGCGTTTGCCACCACTGCTGGGCGAGAGAGCACATTTCTTTAACCAACATATTCAGTTATATTTTAGGAGTCACATTTTCTTGTGAATGTGTATGTATATTATATGTGTTATATCTGATACATACATACACACATTCACAGGTTGAAATCAGTCACGTTCCACAATCCCTTTCCACATTTTAGGTTTTTTTGTTTGTTTGTTTGTTTGTTGAGACAGGGTCTTTCACTGGACCTGGAGCTTATCACCTTTACTAGGTACTTGGTAAGACCCCAAGCATCTTCCTGCTTCTGCAGCACTGGAATTGGAGAGCTTTTATATGGGTTCTGGGGATCTGAATCCAGGCCCTCACACTGAGCAACAAGAACTTTGCCAGAGAATCCATGTCTGCAGCTCCTAGCATGCATTCACTGTCTGCTCACGAGGACCCACCAGGAAAGCAGAGAAACCATCCCCTCTTTTCTTCTCACTATCTGAACAAGTATCTTACCTGGGGAAGGAGGCAGGGGCCAGGAGATGTTTCTTCCCTAGGTGCTCTGTGTATCTTTCCCCAGAAGATTTCAAAAACGTGTATGTAAGTGAAATCTCACACAGTTTAAGAATGGAACCATCTCTACCTGCACTATAAATAATTTTCTCTTTGGGGATTTTGTTCTCAATATGAGTGAGCTAAGCAGCTCTCATAGACAGACAAGCCTTCCTGGGAGAGGAAGATTCTGTGGCATTTGTCAATTATATTTAGTTTTCTAAAATGATCATAATCTTAGTTTACACCATTGATACATGAATGATGGTTACAATTCCCAGAAGTTTATTCTCAAGCTCTATTTAGGCCTGAGAATCCCAAGTCTCATTTTTTTTTAAACATAATTTAAAATTCACATGGATGATGGGGTAAGTGGCAGTTTTTACTTCCCCTTCTTCCCCTTTATTATCTCTCTCCTTCTCCCCCTCTTTTCTCTCCGTCCCTCTGTTCCTCCCTCTGTCCTTCCCTCCCTTGATTTATCTTTGGGTCTTACATATTCATGGGGTTCTCTGTGTCTCTCTTAAAGCTTGATAACCATAACTATAAATAGTACCACATTACAATTTTTCAGTTCTTAAGAAAAAAAATGGCAGAACACACAGTTGATAAGTACATACATACTCACTAATGAAAGGGCAGTGCTGGCTGGGAACTGTGTCTGATGTTAAGCTGCTGCCAGTAACTGACCTAGCCAGCCAGACTTACACAGGCAACTCCAGATCCATATCACCTTGCCTGGCAGTCCCCAGAAAAGAGGCACCAAAAATTTGTTGAATAAAAAACAGAAAGGGCAAAAGAAGGAAATGAAAGAAAGAAAGAATAAAGCTTCCTATTACTCAAGTCTGTTGCCCATACCTGCAGTTACAGACAGAGGCCCAGCTATCAGATCATCAGAATCATCCCTGGCTACATAGTGAGCTCTAAGCTAGAAACTAACCCAAGGTACATAAAACTCTATCTCAAAAACCAAAGAAACAAACAGACAAACAAAAACTATTCTCTAATCACTGGACCACTTCAAGTTATAATACTTCTTAATTTATCATTTCATCATCTCTTTAATTACCCATTCTAGCTATAGTACTTTCTAGGTGTCTAAACTATTAACCCAACCAAACCTTAGTGAAGACAACCAAGGAACACATTCTGTCACATCTCAAGTTCTGCAAGGTGAAACTTCCAGAGCAGTTTGGCCCAGAGACACTCAGGAGGATGCAGCCAGTAACAGCTGGTGTTAGAGAAACACCCAGGATTCTCTCTTTTGCTCTCTCCTGCGGCCATGTTAGATGTCCTGAGGGATGGAGCTGGTCAGTTGGAGTCCCTACATACCTCCTTCTTTGTGTATGCTTCTTTCTGGGCTCTGTCTGTAATCAGCAAGGTTCAGGGGAGCAGATCCTCTGACTTCAGCAACAATGTTCCCAAAGCCTACATCCCAAGGTCTCAAGGACCAAGGCAGAGTCCAGGAACCTTCTCTTAGTGTTCCATTATTAGTAGTGAAACACTAAGTTCGATACTCAGCAGAAGGGACGGTTCTGAGTAAAGATATATAAAGAACCTCTTCACAATTAGGAAGCTTCATGGCCAGCCTGAGGGGCCCAGCGACAAGAAGACACATTATCTAGGTGCTGAGAGCTGACTCATTCCTACTGTCACTTCATGTTGTATATCCTCGTCCTGCACATGCATTATATCCCCTGATAAAAGGCCCTGGTCCTGCTCTCTCAACCCCTTCTTCCCCACCTCCACCTAGAGGCAGCTTCTGTATCCCCTCCTCCTCCTCCCTGAATAAACCTTCATGTGAGACCTGCTGCATGTTGTAACTTTATAGATTACATGGCATAGATCCAACAGAACTCTACATATCATTTAAAATGCCCACAGTGGTCATTTTACACACATGTTAACTCCTCATTCTCACAAGAACCAGGTGGGGTTTATCTAGTGTTGTACATGTATACAGGTGTACATGTGTCTTCCTTTAAAAAAAAAGGTTGTCACGATTTAGTACAGAAGAAGTACAGGTATAGGGCCTGTTCCCCTCAGGAATTCTCCCTAGGCCCCTAGCACTAGGAAAAAAAATAGAAAAGTATTTCCTCTTACCAAACATTCAGCACAATTTTGTCCTTTTTTATATGATCAAACTATTCCTGTGTGAATTCTTAGTGAAGAAGTGCAGGTAATAATTAAACGTGTACCTATAAAGGGAAGAATGGCACATGATGCCCGAGGCTGCTGGCTTGCATCCATTTGCAGGATGCACTTACCACTGAAAGTATTCCTCTGCATACTATGTCTTGGAAAAGACAAAGGTGAGTGCTTGAAGCAATTAACAGTCACAGTCTTAAATATTAGTAAAAATAGCGCTAGTGGAAATTAAACACGCTCCCAGAGCCTCTCAGAAAACTGCTGCCACCAAGCCACAGAGAATCTTGTCTGGATAGTTTGACTTTGAATCTAAATCTCATTTGAAGTAGATGAAAATGAGAATAATTATTAATTCAAAGCCAATAAGTAATAATTAATTTTTGCTTTATTGTTTAATGCCTCTCTGCAATCAGCCAAGGTGTCACTGGTTGGATTTATAGAAGATGTCTGCTTGGTATTCGACAGGTGTTAACACTGAGTAAAAACTCACAGATTTGTAATTACCTAAATTCATTCTGTTCAGTACAAGTTAGGCTTTTACCAATTTAAAAACATCCTCCTTTTAGAATAGTAATGGAAATGTTGCTGAGCACCGAACATATCCCCAAAGAATCAAAGCTGGTGCTTGAGCCTTTCCATGCTTCTCCCAGAGAGGAAGTTAGCAAATCACCTGCAGGGAGTTAAAACTGAGTACTTTAATGGAATAACAAAACAAGACAGGAAGCTTGGTGAGTTAAGACCAACCCAGCAACAAAAGGAATTTAGAAAAAGTCAAATACATCTACTCCTCCCTAAGGATTTAGGGGCCTTTGAGGGTTATGGGTGGGGGAAGACATTTTCACTGATGGTGTAGTGCAGTAAGCTGGTCATGCTACTGTAAACAGCCTCTCACTCATACTCTTGAAAGCAACTCCAGGATTGAAGCAAACTCATTGGAATACACACACACACACACACACACACACACACACACACATACACACACACAGAGACAGACAGACAGACAGACAGACAGACAGACAGACACTCTCGCCATGAAAGCAGAATTGGAACCAGCTGGGAAGAGGAAAGATGTTGGCAGGAGGAGGAGGAGTATGAGAGAGGTAAGTGATGAAGGTTACTTTGATCACACTGAAACCTTAGTGTGTATAGTTAATATATGCTAATGAAATAAGAAAACAGTCAATGGCACACATGCAGAGGACTTTTTTAAGGTCAAAATCCTCATGTTGTAGCATGCTGACATATCATTACCATGGCAGCCTTAAAATCTGATGGACCTAATAAGAAGAGAAGAATTCTCACCTCTAAACTTGACTTATATTTGTTCTTTTAAGATAAACTCAACTAAAATAATTTAAAAATTAAAATAAAAACTAATTTTATAGAACAGGCATTCTGTACTACCCACTTACACACACACATACATACATACCCCAACCCTGTTGAGTGTGTGTATGTATGTGTTTGCACATGGATATGTGCATGTATGCAGAGGTTAGAGGTCAATGCAACTTCCTATATCACCCTCCACCTTATTTTTGAAACAGAGTTTGTTCCCTGAACTGGGCTGAAGTTTGCCCTATCAACAAAACTAGCTGGCCAGAGAGCTTCAGGGACCCTCTCTTCTCCATCTCTCCTGCTCTGGGAAAAAAAAAAAATAGGAGTTTGTTGTTGTTGCTGCTGCTGTTTATTTATTTGAGAAGGCTAAGACTGAGGTCAGAAGCTTTGGGTGAGGGTCCCACAGTAAAAGGTTTGGTTTACAAATACCTAAAAGAAAGAAACCTCCTAACTACAGTGCCAAGTACACAGAAAATGTAGCATTCGTCCTGCTGTGGATAATAACGTGATTCGGTGTGAAAGCATAGGCATTTCCCTACAGACCCATTACCTCTCCTTATTCTTGGCAGTGTAGAGGCAGGGAACCCAAGAGGCTTCCTTCTTAGTGTATCGGAATGAAGGATGGATAGCCTTTGCTCTGAATTCTCACAATGGTAATAACAGTCTCCATGACTCTGGGGACTTTTTTTTTTGTATCTTGAAATTTAATTAATATACTGTTAAAATGTAATCCTAGCTGAAATGATATTGTTTCCTATCTCCAGTGAACTATCCATCACCATGGATTGGATTAAATTAAGAGGATTCACAGGTTAAAAGCAGCACCAAAATGAAGGATACCAACATTTGGGTTTTTACTGCAATCCAAAATACCTCAAGCTTGGAGGTCAGGAGCCTGGCTCATTCTCTCAGGTTCCATATGGGATTACCCAAGATCCATCAGTCACTGGCAATGGAGTGGGGCCAGAAACACAGCTATGATACAGCCTCCTTTGGCCTAATGCTCTCTTCAGACACTTCCAAGATTCTTGACTCCATTGCAGAAGATTTCAGGATGAGCTATTTGAAGCACAGTTGGAAAGGGATTTAAACATAGATTTAAGCACGTGGTTAATAGGAAGAGAAACACGTGGGAAACAAACAGTGCATACCCAAGAGCTAGGGTTCTCAGGAGCCTGAAGTCTGGCCCTGAAGTCCTTTGTAGTGGACTCACCTATGAGCTGGGTTGCCTCTATTGTTATTGGTACTGCTCAAGTGTTACTGAAGAACTTTGTCTCTCTTTCAGTCAGGTACTAGAGTGGTTCCTGAGATGAGTGCATCAGGGCTACAAATGAGGTTAAAGCATAGTTTATACAGGAAGTTTGGACATGTTTTTACTATTAATAAAGTTTATGATCTTTGTTGTGAGATTTCTAGAAATTTGTACATTTATGCCTGGAAAAGGAGTAAGGCTAGTTTTTACGATCATGCTTACTCAGGCCTTAAGCATTATCATTTTAACATACTTCTATAGACTCTCTGTATACAAGGATTGCTGTCTCCATGTAGCCACCATCATAGTAAATACTAATTTGGTTGGAGGTCTAAATTGTCAGCTGGAGGCTCCACTTCGACCATGGGCAAGATAATTGCTGCCTTGTGTCCAGGTAGCAATTGTTAAGATCACTTGAGATTCATCTCACAACTGGTATTAAAGTCACAGCCTAAAATTATATGTCCAAAATGAGGAGATGAAAAAACAGATCATTACTAAAATTCTGTCTGGAGCCATCTTTGCAACCAAGGCCCTTAGAGAGCACTGAGGCTTCCTGTGAGGGCTGATCTCCATTGTCCACTGGTTGGGAAGATGAAGCACACGTATGGGTGTGTCTGTGAGGAAGGTTCCAGTCAGGACCAGTGGCTAAGGTCCCAGAGGAAAGAAAGGAAGGAAAGAAAAAACCTAGTGAGGCATGCTCTGCATTCTTCTTTCTCTGTCTCCTGACCACCTAGCCTGTGCTCTGCCATGAGTCTCCACACTCAGGAGCCCAAGCCTTAGAAACTAGAAGCTGTATATAACCTTCCCTTATAAGTTACTGGTTCAGGGTTCTGTCACAGTGAAACAAAAGTAACTAATACACATGCCAAGTGTTATTGTGTAAACAGGTATAAAATCTAACTTCATTCAAAAAAAGTTAGTGAGATTCCTCTAGAGATAAAATATAAGCCAGACTGATCTACATATCTAGTTCCAGGCCAGCAACAACTCCATAGTGAACCTCTATCTCCATAAAAAGGGGAGGGGTGGAGAGAGACTTATGAAACCACATCATGAATTTACAGCAACACATTGCCCACAGAATCCTAATCAAAATACACCGTCTCACCAATGCACCTTTCTGTTTCTACACAGAAACTGTTCCAACAGTAAACAGGTCCTGAAGGACTTGCCCAGTAGGATCATATTCAGTTAAATGGGTGAGTTCCATGTGAGGCAGCCAGTGTGTTAACATCTGGCTTTACTGAGTGCAGCCCACCAGCTCACAGATTTCTATCCAAATGATTCTCTAAGTTCTGCTGCCAGGTTCCAGGAGACCTGGATAGAGAGCTCCATTAGAGTGCTACTGAGATGGAACTAAAACTTGTGAGGCTGCTGAGAGCAGGAGACTCCCTCCTTTGAGCAGTTGGATGCCATTGAGACATCCAAGATACAGAAGATAGTGTGGGGAAAGCGTCATTAGAGTTTCTACATTGTCTCGATATTTTAAAACAAGCTGCACAAGTGAAAAACTAGGTGGGTCTTCAGTGTTGGTCTTGGAGAAGGAAGTGGATGTGGACAGATAAAGACACCCAGTCAAAGCTTCATTCAGGAAGAGAAGAGATGTGTTAACATGGGCAACAAGCAGTGTGGCTGGGGAGTCCCGGAGAATTGCAGATCTGCCAGAAAAGCCCTTTACTCTGAAAGATTCTGAGGGCAGGAGAAATGTTACATGCAAGGAAGCACGCTTAGTTAATATGTGAAGTGTGCTCCTGATTGAGGCATAGGAGAAGGCCATACATGGCTTAGGGGTCACTTTTTCTGTGGTTTAGGAGTGGGACGTAGTTAATGTGTAACCCGTGCAACACCACAGTTGTCAGGCTACCTCTACCCTTGGCATTGACAAGACTCTGGGTATATTCCTGCTCTGTTCATAGCCCTCTCTGCCATGGAAGGCCTGAGTTCTCAGAACACTGCTTGGGCACTTTGGGGGAAACAGGTGGTGGTCTTGAACTTGGTGGCAGCAGAAAGAACAGGAGCATTCCAACATTGGCACCAGAATCCACCTGACATGGCAACAGTCCACACTTACGTACAGAAGGAAGAGGGGAAGTCAAGGACAGTTGGGTGTTTATAGATAATTTCACAGTCTCCCAAAGACTGCTGAAGCTTTCTGTTCTCTACATGTGGGCCCTCTGTGTTACTCTCTGTGGAAGGAGACTGTTGTAGTGGACACTGCCCACCTCCAATCTTCCCCTATGAAATGTCCTGAAATAGTGATTTCAGCTCAATCCTCCATTCAAATCTAGTATAAGATGGACTCCACTGACTGAAAGAAAGCATTGCACATAAAGTCACAGCCATCAGGACTTTGATCTCATGAACTTCCACTGTTTATTTCACAGGACCGTTTAACAGGTACAGTTTTAAAATGTCCTAAGGACTAAGGCTTTCTTTTGTTCTGAACATATGGAAGTAGAAATAACAAGGCTGCCTGAAAATCATCATCTGATAGCCTCTAAAAAGTAGTAAAGAAAAAGATTAGGTGATCCAAACACTACCACAAATGGAGCTCCAGTGCTGTGTCTACAAAAGCACAAACTTGTGATGTTTTCCTAGGAATTGTTGACTTTTTGTTTACTTATGCTTTTTTTTTAAATATGTTTTTTTGTGTTGTATGGCTGTGTGGTACACACATCTATGTGGATACTTGTGTGCGTGGATGAACACAAATGTGGAGGTCAGTGGACAGGCTCCAGTGCTGATTCGTGATTGCCTTCTACCACCTTTTCTGAGACAGAATCCCTTATTTGTTTGTAATTTATCCAAGTGAGCTAAACTAGATGATCAGCAAGCTTCTAGAACTCTTCCTGCCTATACTTTCCATCTCATTATTGTGGCACTGTCGGCATAAGACATCCTACCAGTTTTGTATATGGAATTTGAGGGCTCCGGTCTTAATGCTTTTGAGGCAGGTTCTTTCCCTTCTAAGCTATCTCTCTAGCCATAATGAATAATGAATACTGTAAAAAGTCAGTCTTCTTTTAGGGCATTAAGTGTGTTCTTCACCATGCCTAGTTGCAATTAAATAACTTAGATTTTGATGATTACCCAGATGTTTATATGGACAGTTTAAGGGAAAGAACAGTATCATTATCAGTATTTCATTGAAACTATTCTTTTCCCATTTAAGTTTTACATATAGAAATTATACACTTTCATAAAAAATATAAACTACTGCCATTGACTGTAAGCAACTTGAGGGAGAGTAGTAGTTGGAGTGATTCAGGTAAATTCTCCAGGAATTAGTCACTTCTTTCTAATAGAACACAACAATTGGATGTACTTAAAGCATCCAAGAAAATGTCCTCAGGTCTCTTTCAAGAGCAGTATGTCTTAACTACAGAGGCATCTCCCCTGCATCAAAGAAGCACACTTGTCAAAGTTCTAGGTCAACCAAATATATACTACACATATACTACATACTTTCATATTAAGTACAAGATGGTTAAAATTGAAATTGTTTTCCAGTTTTAAAAAAAAACTCAGGAAGTTATTGTCCCCAGTTTCTTCTTGAGAAAACCTTTGGATGAAGTTGATAATGAGTTTACACCCATGTGCCAGAGATGAAAGGTACACTGTAGCAATGGGACAAGATTTGGAGCACTAGTGGTGAGAGTCTCAGGGATGCACCAGATGTTCCTAGTGTGGGATGTGGAAGATGTTTCTAGTGTGGGAGTTGGGAAGATGATGCTCCTCCCCAGTAATGTGTGCCAGATGGATGTGAGAAGATGCTCCTGGCTGGTGGCAGATGCTCTTTCCTTATGCATAGGTTATCAGTTTCCTTGCAATATAACCACCTCAAATTTTAAAGGAATGAACTTGAAATAGGTACTCTCTAATTTCATAGGAAAAAAACACAATTGGAGTCTTAACTATATTTCTCACAATGAGCTACAGACAACAATTTTTCAAACTTACTTATGAGATGTTGGAATAATTATAAAAAGAAATTAATTGAGGCTGTGGAGATGACGGAGAGGTTAATATCTCATGTGGTTCTTATAGAGTACTCAAGTTCAGTTCAGAGCACCCACATCAGCTAGCTCACAAGCCCTACTAACACAGCTCTAAGGTATATGGCACACTTTTCTGGACTCCCAGACCCATGTACTCATGTGCACATATATCCAACAAAGTAAAAATAAATAAATAATTTTTAAAAATTAAAAAGTTAAAAATATTTTTAAAAATTTAAGCAATTTGACTAATTGTATCTCATATTAATTATTACTTTTGATCAAAATTATTAGTTTTTAAAATTGTTAATTGTGTTGTCTCATTTAAATAAATACAGAGCACAGGAAAAAGAACTTTTTAGTCTCAGATGGCTCAGTAAGCAATGGGGCTTGCTACCAAGCCATAGGACCTGATATTAACCCTTAAGACTGACATAATAAAAAGAAAGAAGAGATTCCCTCTGATGTTCACATGTGTGCAATGGTGGGAGCCGTGCATGTGCATGTGCGTATGCATATCAATAAATGTAAAAAAACCAAAAGCAAACAAAAATCCCAACCTTCCTTTGATAAAAGAGTAGACTGAAAGAGTTGGCCTTATCACTTTTAAGTAAGAGGTAAACTAGGATGTTGACCCAATCCTGCCCATAGTCTTCAATTCCTACAAGACTTATTGCAAATGGCTTTGATGTCCAAATGTAGAGAGGCATGTAGAACACATGACAGAGACATCTCCATTTGTATCATGTTAGAGGGATGTGAAGACACCCACAGAGATATAACCAGAAACAAAGAGTGTTTCTAATTTACCTGAAGACTAGAGCATATCCAGTGTGTGGTGATTAACTTTCTACCTTGGCCCTTGGAAAGAGGTGGTTCTCTGAACTCAAATAAGAACAAGGCTTATACTGGATCTTTGGAAACGTAATGGCTTGCAAATCACCATCAAAACCCATGAAGTCCAAAAATGGCAAGAAAATTGTGCAGAAACTCCATTGTGCTAGTTAAATTTGCTGAAGCTGAGTTAGTAAACCCTTCCATAGCCCATGACTGAAGGATCTGACCTATTTCTCTACCTCCACAGGGCAATTCACACTTTTCTCTTTTGACCAACAGGCTCTTTAACTCTGGATCCTGACAGGTGCTGAGTCCCAGCTGTCTTATGTACCTCACCCTGTTCTTGCTCTTGCCTGGTTCCAGATCCTGACAGCTGATTCTTTTCCAGTGATCACAAACAGGATTCTTTATCACCATGCCTGGCATGAGCCTGGCAAGCCCCTTACTCCACCACAGAAAAGTTCTTAGTCTGTTTAATTTACTCAGAGGTGGGAGTTTTTCACACCACAGACCATGGAAGTCTATATAAAATTTAAAAATGTGTTTACTTGAAATATCAGGCAAACAGTTAAACTTTGGTTTTAAATCTCTAAAGGCACAAATATTGGAAAAAATAAATTAGTATTGCTTATTCAATTGGACAATTTCAAACAAATCTTAGAAATTCATATTTGGCAAGTATCAGTGGAAAATTTGCAATACCAGTAGTAAAATTAAAAAACTGAAGAATTGTAGACAATACACACACATACTATATATATATATATATATATATATATATATATATATATATATATATATATATACACATACCACATCACTCACACATTTTATTTATTTATTTATTTATCTTTATTTATATTCTATACACAAACCACATACAAACACACACACACACTTTAGTTCTCCCCATGACCAAGAGGCCAGATAGTTGCATACTTTTCAAGTTGCCATTATTAATCAGAGATTATTAGCATGATAAGGTACAAAACAATGAAAATATTTGATTCTTTATTCTTTATGAATTTCTTTGCAATTGTAGTTAATTCAAAGCAAACCCCTGCAAAGAAGTGAAATTTAAGTCTCTCCCCAGCCCAGGTCAGGGGGAATGAAAGATGGTATTTTCCACAGAAGATCAAGAATTGTATGATGAAATTAAAATGCTTTAAGAGGAAGGCAAATATCCTGAGACTATCCTCAGAATCCGAATCAGAACTGCAGGCTACAATCACGCTTCCATAACCACTTTTGCTGGGGGCATAATACAAACAGTTTATTTAGTGTTTTCATCCATTTCAGGGTCAGATATCTCCAGCTGGCACCAAAGCATTTGCCCTGTTGACCTGCACTTTGCAGAGGGTTGGGAATCTGCAGGGTCTTGCTTCTGAGCCTCCACACCCTGCCTGGCAGTTCATTTGAATCCTAGGCTGGACAGAGAGCATGAGATGGCCATGAGGGATTTTTCCAGCCTAGAGGAAAAAGTTCAGTCAGTTCTGATTTAGGAAAGATGGGGTAAGGAAGAAAAATCACACCAAAAAATAAGCAAATAAAAACAAACAAACAAAAAAACTGCTGAGCAAGATGAAAAGATCTCATCTTTATGGGCAGAATTAGTCTTTGATACATGTTTACACAGATATTTGGCACTAACATCCATTGTGAGTTAAAGACTCTAGTATTTTTTATAAATATAGATTTATTTATTTATTTATTTATTTTGAGCTGGGTTTCAAGTAGTCAAGGATGACCTTGGTCTTTCTAGGTAGCCCATAATGACCTTGAATTTTTGAATATCCTGCCTCTTTCTCCCTAGGACTGGGATTATAAACCTGTTCCACCACACCTAAATTAGGCAACACTAGGAACCTAGTGTCACCTCATCTTGCATCCCTGTCCCTGGCCAACTCCATGATGCCTTCTCCTTTTCAGACTGCCTTTTCTAAGCTGCTGAACCTTTGGTTTCTCTAAAGCAGTGTAGGCAAACTACCTATCTAGCCACATACCCAGCTAGCAGATTTTCTTTAATTAGCAAGTAGAAGGGAATCCTCAGGCAGCAGAGACACCTGATAACATTTACAACCTTGCACAACACTGAGCTCAGAAGCAACCTCTACAGAGCCATTTACACATCCTCCAGTCACTTTGCCGGTGGCCAAGAGGGGCTGAGCTCAACGTATAGAGCAGAGCACACTGTGGAATAGGCTGCCTTCTAGGACTCCTCTGCTTATTCCTCTCAGAATATACCATCTAGTGACTGTGTCCTATTCTATCCACCTGCTTTATTTCAGCTCAGCCTCTGGAAAGAAAATGACTTTCAAGTCAGCAGAGAAGACTTCCTTCAACACCTCTATTTCTTGCTTGTTTTAACTCTGCAGAGGACCTGAAGAAAAGCCAGCAAGAACAATTATAGAAGCTGCTTCATTTACCTTTCAGGATTTGACTTTCTTATACTTATAAGAAAGGAGGACAAGCCGGGCGTGGTGGCGCACGCCTTTAATCCCAGCACTCGGGAGGCAGAGGCAGGTGGATTTCTGAGTTCGAGGCCAGCCTGGTCTACAAAGTGAGTTCCAGGACAGCCAGGGCTATACAGAGAAACCCTGTCTTGAAAAAACAAAAAAAAAAAAAAAAAAGAAAGAAAGAAAGAAAGAAAGGAGGACAAAAGTATTGTAGATCCATGCCAATTTAAACACAAAAGGCTTGTACTATGAGAAACAAACAAACAAAAAATCACATAAGTTCATCATTTTTGCAAAATTTACTTCTGCACTGGGGTATAACTCAGTTGGTAGAATCTTCATTTAGTATGCCCAAAGTGCCATGTTTGAGCCCCAGCACACAACTCTTGGCACTTGGTGGCAGGATGATTAAGAGTTTGAGGTCATCCCCAGTTGCTCAGTGAAATCTAGGCCAGCCTATTTTACAGGAGATGATTTCAAAAATAAAAATAAACAAAACTTCTGAACTGATTTATCAGGCTTTTCTTAATCTTCATGACTATTAATGTATAATCTCCCCACCAAGAAAATAATCTTATTTTGTCCAAATAATCATACAGCTATTAGCACCACATTGTAATGGATGTCAAAAAATGCTCACAGAAAGAACCCCTACCTGCAAATGACATAAAAACATGAAAAGCCTTTTCAAATGCCTTCTTCCTCTCCTCTCTTCCTGCCTGAAATTTCTGGTGATGTTACCCAAAAGTCATTCTGGGTAGGCAAAAGCTTTAGAGAAACCAAAGGTTCAGCAGTTTAGAAAAGGCACAGTCTGAAAAGGAGAAGGCAACATGGAGCTGGCCAGGGATAGGGATGCAGGACCAGGTGACCTCTACTAGTCCAAAAATATCTGTCCCCTGCTGTGCCCAGAGTTTCACTTGGTTCTGGCTGTACCCATCACCAGCACATATTTTTATTTCTTCCAATAATAAGCAACCTTTAAAAAATGTAACCTGCTCTGGGAGAGTTCAGAGGTGGACAGGCTCTTTATGTGTCTGTGAGTTGCTTCAAACTGGTTTCTTTCCTCCCAACACCCATCCAAGACCAACAGTCTTGAATTGACCAGAGTTGATCAGAGATCTGCAAACCTGGGAAATAGAGATCTGCATTTTAGGTACATTTAGGTCATTGTAGGGAATGGGCTATTTTGGATAGTGTCAAAGGAGAGAACTAGAGGTCTTTAACATCAGGACACATTGGTGGTAAGGGCAGTAATGTGTGTCAACTTCATGCCTCCTAGAGTTATCTTGCCCTCAAGAAAGAAAGTATTGGTCATGAAATGACAAGGTATTCTTGTTAGTGACCAGAAAGTCTGAGTGTGAACAGAGAAATGGCAGATTAAAAAGCAAAGCCTTACTTAAACAGAAGCCTCATGGTTTGTGGACCTGAGTAAGGTCAGTTCCTTCACAGCTAAGAGAATGCCCTGGGAACCCAAGAGTCAGTCAGCCACAGCAGCTCCCCTATGATCTCTGCCTCTACATTGGTTTTCAAAACAGCCACTGTACTAGTGAATGAACAGTTCCAGGGGGGAAACACCACAGTCTGAGTTTTAAAAAGTCGAAACATTAAGAGCTATATGTTGCTCTCTTGTCATAAATCTTGATTTTTCTCAGCTATAAAAATAATGGCTGGGGATGTAGCTCAGCTAGTAGAATGCTTATTTACCACACACACACACACACACACACACACACACACACACACACAGAGGGGAGAGGGGTGACATAAGGAGTGATCAGTCTTCTTCCCAGAACTTGGAATTCTGAAGTCAATACAGAAGTTAAGAAAATTCCAGTCACGATGGCTTTGTGGGGACCTAAATCAGGCTATGGAAGTGTGACAGCTTAGTCAATAGCTTGTAACTCCCCAGATTCTAGCCATCAGCTCCTATTTACAAATTCATATTTCATAGACAAACTTTAAATGAAATCTGAGATTAGGCAAAGATTGCAGTTTGGTTCTAATTCCTACTGAGACTTACTCTCTATGTTGGAACCTGATTGAATTGTAAACAACAATAAAGTAATTTTGTGTTGCTTGAAAATTCAGATTCTCGGAAAGGTAGGCTCTGACTGAATGGGAGAGAGGGTAATCTTGTCTTTTAATAAGGCATTCACAGATCTGCAATTTCAAATTTGCCTTTTTTGATATCATGGTGAGGCCGCAGCTCTCTAGGAAGGAAATGTTCCTGTCATTGTCAGGTTGATGTAGATCATATCTTTGAAGAATACAGAATACAGTGCCTAGTCTGGCAACTGAGTGGACACTGGAAGTGAAGTGTAAAGTCAATGTCCTTGTTACCTAATGGCTGTGTGACCTTGAGCAACACAGGTCAACAGAGTTCTGTGTTCTTATCTGTGAAATGAGGGCAAAGGTGACAGTCAAGAGTCAGCGTTCCTACAAAGTTGGTTACCAAACTTGAATAAACATCATTAAATCTTCCTCTTCTAGTCTCCTTGGAAATGTATTCAGAAGAGACTTCTGTCTTCCTCATAAACAAAAGATACAAACACTTCCCAGCCTCCTTGTTATCTTTGAGAGTGTATCTGTCTGAGTGTATGTATGTTGACATGCTCGTGCTTGTGCAGATGCATTCAAGTGAAGGTAAACATCTCATTCCTTCCTTTCTTTCTACCGTATTTTTTGAGGTAGAGTTTCTCCCTGTACCTGGAGCTCACAGATAATCACTAAAGTGACCGTGGCGATTTGAGATGTCTCCTAATGTCCCAAACATTCGAACAGTTGGTCTCTGCTTCATGCTACTGTTTGGGGAGGCTTAGGAGATGCAGCCTTGCTGGAGAGAGTGTGTCATTGTGAACAGGTTTTGAGAGTTCAGAACCGAACCCACTTCCAGTTCTCAGTGCTTCGTTATGCTAGTTACAAATGCAATCTCTTGGCTTCCTGCTCTGGCCACGATGTCTGCCACTCTCTTCCGAACCTTCCACCCTGATGGACTCTTATTCTTCTGGAGTGGTAAGACAAAATAAACTCTCTTTTAAGTCCTCATTGGTTGTGGGCTTTCATCCCAGCAACAGAAAAGTAACTAATAAAGTAGCTGATTAAGCCTCCAGGATCCTCTTGTCTGCTGCCCAAACACTGGGATTATAAACCCACAGTTGCACCTGGCATTTTACACAGCTTCTGAAGATCTGAACTTAGGTCTGAAAATTTACAGGACAAGAATTCACCAACTGAGCCATCTTTCCTCTTCTGGTCTTTGTTAGTAAAGAAGAGAGAGGTTCACTTGAGGAGCGGAAACTCTGTTCTGTCATGAAAGCTTCTCATTGCATTTAGAATGCTCTTGTTGCTAAGTTTTTCTTAGACTTGTTTTTCTTTTATAAATGATTTTTTACATGAAAACATTGTTTTGCCACACACACACACACAAAAATTCACTGGTTTGCCTGAATGAGCAACAGATGAGAATCAGAAAATCTAATCCAATCTGCAGATTAGTGAGGGCCCTGCTGTTTATTTTTCTCTGTCTTTTCCTAACTAAGCACTAAGACCTGAGTTCTAGAGAAATGGTGCAAAGAAATATGAAGCCAAGGTGATCTTTACAAGGGATACATCAAGAGTCTGCCATGAATCTACAGTGCTGGGGAGAGATGCTAAAGGCTGAGCAACCTGGTTAAGAACTTTAGTCTCTTGTTCATAAAACCAGACACTTAAATTAGACATCTTTCCCCAGCTCTAATCCTCTGTACTAAAACAGAGATTTGATGACTTCTGCAGATGAAACTTAATTTAGATTTGTAGACAGTGCCTCCTGTAGCTCCACCTAACCTTGATTGATATGTAGCCAAGGATAGCCTTGAACCCCTGATCTTCTTGCCTCTACCTCCTGACTAATAGGACTACATTCATGTACCACTCAGTTTACTTGCCTGGTTTACTATGGATGGAACCCAGAACTTTGTGCACAGTAAGCATTCTACTAGTGGGGCTACATTCCCAGGCCTAAATCCTGGCTTATTATTTCAATATAGCACAGTTTAGTGTAACTCAAGCAAAACATTATCCCCAAAGCACAAAAACTACATGGATAGCAAGCTTGATTTACGAGGCCATTCGATGTAGCCTGACATTCCAGTATCAACATGGTTCTCTTAGACAATGATATAGCAAATCTTCAGGATGTAAACTCAGCATTTACTCCTGAGCTCAGTACCCTCCCTTCCCTGCCAAATTCCTATGGAAACAAGCAATCAAAATAATCCCAGAACTCTGGAGGCAGAGGCAGGCAGATTTCTGAGTTGGAGGCCAGCCTGGTCTACAAAGTGAGTTCTAGGACAGCCACGGCTACACAGAGAAACCCTGTCTCAAAACAAAACAAAACAAAACAGGTCAGAAGAAAGGGAAAGTAGAAAATACTTGGAACAAATTGTATAATTTTATCAACCAAGACTGTTCCAATCCAGTCCGGCCTGGCCTCTACCTGCCCTCCTGCCTGGTACAGCTATTTTTGGCTCTTCAGTCAGTGCTTATTTTGCAGATGAACTGAGTACATCTCCTGTTCTGCAGGTTTTGTTAGTGAAGTTGTCTTTTAAACCTATCCAGCTGTTTTCTCAAGTGGACCTTCAAGGAATAGGGGAACAGGAAACATGAGGTAGAGCTAGCTCTGTGGGACCGTTCACAGCCTCAACCAAGACAACACTGCCAAGAACTGCTCCTTAGCAGGCCTGGAGCACTTTTGTGTGTGAAGGGGGCTTGTCTCTGTTGGCCACAGTAAATCCTGGATAATTACTTTTCACATTCTAGTTGAATCTGTATTAAGCCCATAGTGTTTGGTTTTTGAGAACAAGTACTCAAGTCTGGCAGACTCTAGCTTGTAGTCAGGAATGTGAGACTCCTGGGAAAACATCTGGCTTTATCTGAACAAATGTTTTAATTCATCTTATTTTCATGAAACTACTCTAAATGTCCTTCCAAAGAAGGTGTATGCTATACATTCATTATTTTAAAATGAAAAAAGAGACACAAATGACCTTTAATGGAACCTTGACTAGAAGGCTTCATAGATAGCCATAAATTAACAATCAAAAGTTTCCTAATTTCCTCTATTTTAAAGTCTCACACACAGTTTAAGGTATTCTAATTGGACAAAGGTGGTTTGAAGACACAGCCTTGTTTGGCTTGCTCTCACACTATGACCTCACTGTATACTGCCATGCTTACAGTGTATAAGCACCAAATAACCTTTTAATATGTGTTTCCTATCCTGTGCTTACTAAGGAACCAAAGACCAAAGATGATTACAGGATTCTAGCTATTCACTGAGTGCTTAACATCTGTTGGCCTTTTCCTAAAAGACAAATTTTAGATGTGTATGTGATGATGTATAACCTTATGCATAGATACATATGTATATGTGTGTATATGAATAAGCTCACCCATGCAAGGATGAAAGTTAGAAGTTAACATTGGTTATCTTTTCTCTATCACTTTTTACTTTACCTTTTTGAGACATTGTCCTCTTTCTGAACCTGGAGCTGGTCATTTTTCTTCTAGAACAACTGGACAAACACACTAGATCCTGCTATCTCTATTTTCCCATAATTGAGGTTATAGGCATATGCTATCTGTGTTCTAGAGATATAAACTCAGGTCTTATTGCTTGTGCAACAGGCATTCTACCCACTGAGCCATATTTCCATCCATAAGTTTTCCATATTTCGTACTTAAATTAGGTAGTACATAACTTGGGAGAAGTGTGAAATCAATCATGCCGTCCAGGTTAAGCAGGACATCTGCAGTCAGGTTCTACCACTGAACCATTTCATACATAAAGCATCTGTGACTGTGGGTGAAGAACTAAGAGTCTATCTAAAGTCAAATTCATTCTCAAAATAAAATTCTACTTGCACAATAGCATGGGAAGAGCTGCAGACCTGAAGGTTTCAGAGCTCAAGAGCTGAAGGACCTCAAGACAGGACAAGATACCCTAAAACTGCTAGAGGAAAGTGTAGATCCGTGAACTTGATGACAGGTAAGGACTTTCTGAATAGGATTTTAGTAGTGCATATTTGAGAAATGGGATATTTTGAGACTTAAAGAAAAATCTTTGTAACAAAGGAAACTGTTGATTGTGAAGGCAACTAACATCATGGAGGGAATGGATTTGTCAACTGTACACCTGAAGGAAAACTAGTATCTAAAACATACAAAGAGCTAAAAAGCAAACATCACAAAATCAACCAACTCAATTGAAATGTGCATGATGTACCTGTACAGAAATTTCTCACAGGAAGAAATAAAAATGATGCATATATGCTTTTAAAACGTGTTCAGAATTCTTAACTTTCAGGGACATACAGCTAAAACTACTTTAGGATTCCATCTCACACCAGTGAAAATGGCCATTGTCAAAACTAAAATGACAGCAAATGCTGGCATGGATGTGGTGTCAGGGGAACTCTGGTGTACTTACTGTTGGTTAGTATTAGTTTCTGCTCTACAGCTAATTATACAGCTACTGTGGAAATAAGAGTGAATGCTTCTCAAAAACCTAAAAATAGAACTACCCTATGACTCAACAATACCATTCCTTGGCACATATCGAGGATTTTATATCTTAGTACACAAATACTGGCATACCCATTGTGGTACATATATCTAGTGCATTGGTTCTCAACAATACTACATCATAACTGTGAGTTTGCTGCTGTTATGAATCACAACATAAATATGATATGTAGGATATCTGCTGTGTGATTCATTTGAAAGGGTCCTTTGGTTCCCCCAAAGGGGTCTCGACCACAGGTTGAGAAGCTTTGATCTAATGGATATTATCCAGCAAGAAGAAAATTAAATCATAAAACCTGCAAGCAAACCTGAAAAAAAATTGTACTTGGTTAATGAGGCTTCCCAGGCACCAAAATATATAGGTTATGATTTCTTACTCATGTGAACATATTAGCTTCAAATCTCATATTTGTGTGCTTAACCTGGAGTACATATAGAAGTTAGGAAACTAGTAATGGGCTAGTGGGTTACAGTGTGCATTTAAGGATGCAGAACAGTAGATTAGAGGTGAGATGCAAACAGAGAATACTGGGGGTATAAAGTTCAAGCAATTACTTGGTGATGGTGAGGTGGAAATGAGGAGCAAATTAACAGTTAATTAAAAGTAACTGTACATTAAGAAGGTACATGAAAACCTATGATATTACAATCCAACTAAAGAATACAATAAAGAGGCATGGTAGAATACATGTTACATGATCAAAAGGGCTGAAAAGAGGTACTGATATGTGTGAACAAAGCTACTCTCAGAAGACATGGTTATTAAACAAAAGTCTTCATGTCAGGCACAATCATTGATCAGGGAGAATCAAGAAGCACTCAAATAACATAAGGCATTGCTTGGTGGCTCACCAGAACTAGATGGTTAGTCTCTGTCACTAAAGACAGCACTCACTTTGAATGCAGCACAAAAAGAAACCAACCTCTACTGATCAGAGAGACCACCTGGCAAGTTTCATAGTTGCCAGCAGATGCTATGAGGCTGCTGGTGCAGAAAGGATACTTTAGCTTTATCTAGCAGTGGTCCATGCATGGTATTGCCTCTCTGGTTAGTGGCATTAACCTAGGTGGGTGGAGCCTAAAAATGAGGCAGACTAAATTCTCATGCAGTAGCCATCTTATTTAGGATATCAGACATTTATATATTCCTAGGGCATTCTGAGAGTTAGGCAAAGTCAAATGAGAAAAGTCAAGCTATATGAGTTCAAGCTGTATATAGTCACAAGGGCAAGGTCATCTGAGATTAGGTTATATACAAGTCAGGAGGATAACTTATGCTTAGAAATATCATTCTGAATAATAATTGGTAGGATCGTGAGTAATCTAAAGTAAACTCATTCCTAATTAATATATCTGGGAGGGAAAGAAAGCACATTCCAAGAACAAATTCATGTTATGGGGACAGAGGAAAATACAAATTCATGTTATGGGGACAGAGGAAAATACAAGTCTGGTCTTGTTTACTTGGAATTTTCTCACAAGGTCTCAGAAATCTTACATAGTTCCATTCATGTGCATATTCTGACACATGGTACAATAAGAACCATCCAGGCAAGATGTGTCCAGAAATATAATAGTGACCATACTCTTTGGGGTAATGTATTGCTCTCATGATTCGATTTTAGGATTGCTCCAGAAAAGGAGATTCATGCCTAGTACTGTAAACATGGTTAAAAACCCATGGCTACGGAAGGAGGACCTGTTTATTTTGTTTTACTAAATGGTCATGTTGTCACATTGTCTTCTAAATATTTATGTTTATAGCCATAGATTTGCACTAGTCTCAACTTTGGACAAAGAATGCTATTTTTGCAGTTGGTAGTGCTTAATACAGAAACTCACGACTGTTTAAGATGCTGATAATAAGCTAATGAGAGTAATTAACTTCTGATGAAACATCTATGTTACTCTCTCCCCATTCCAAGGGTCAAGGAGCATTACAGAAGAGGAGAAAGAAAGTAAGAGCTTCAGAATAGGAAGGAATGTTATGAAATACTATCCTCTGGACATAACACATCTGATGCTCACATGAACCCCTGGCATGAAAGCAGGAGTTCATGATGCTCCACCCCTAACTGGAGAGCTAATGGCAACTGATGACTGATGAAGCAGAAGAGTCACTTGTTCATAACCTAGTGGGTGATCTCCATAGACATGTGCCTATAGGCAGCACAAATTGAACTTAGTAGGTTATAAAAGAAAAGACATGAAGCTGGGAAAGTGATGGCAAATATGACAAAGAAGGCTGGGGATAGGGGATGGTGTCTTGGTTAGGGTTTTACTGCTGTGAACAGACATCATGACCAAGGCAACTTTTATAAATGACAACATATATTTGACACTGACTTATAGGTTCAGAGGTTCAGTCTATTATCATCAAGGTAGGAGCATGGCAGCATCTAGGCAGGCATGGTGCATGCAGAGTTTAGAGTTCTACATCTTCATCTGAAGGCTGCTAGCAAAATACTGACTTCCAAGAAGCTAGGATGAGGGTCTTAAAGCCCATAACCACAGTGCTATATCTACTCCAACAGGGACACACCTTCAAATAGTGACACTCCCTAGGCCAAGCATATACAAACCACAGATGGATATGACTAATATATATTTATGTATGAAATTTTCAAAAACTTAAAAAGTTATATAATTCAGTAGTAGTAATAATAAGCACAGTGATTTTAAATACTTCTGAAATAAGTAAAATGTAATTTAATGAGATAAAACAAATAATAACTGTCTATACATAAAGAAACACTATAAAGTGAATAAAACAAAACCATAGCCTTAGTTGAGTATGGCTGAGGAAGGGTTGTGTTATATATGAACTGGGGTGCAGTTTGGTGCTAAAGAGTTTGCCTGAAGCACAGGGTCCCTTCCCTGAGAGGGGGGGGGAGAGGGAGAGAGAGACAGAGACAGAGATACAGACAGAGACAGAGAGACAGAGAGCTTAAATGAGGAAGCAAAGCACGATCACTGTCCTCCCCTAAGTCTTGTCATTCTCCCTTGTCACTGTCCTCTTCCTTTCCTGGCCAAAGACTCATATCCTGACTTGTTCCTGAGAGTTAGCCTTCTTATCCAGTCTGACAGGATCCTCTGTTAGTATTTTCTCAGTTCTTTGGGCTCTCTGATGTAAATTACTGTTATTCAAAATAAGATGTTAAAAATTTTACATTTATTTAATAAGAATAATAATATCCACATTTATATGTAGTTATTCTGAAATTCTACTTAGTAACAGTGGCATATTCTTCAAATTCTGAGACTGAAAATGGAACAGTGAAGTCAGAGATGTATCTCTGTTGGTAGTGTGTTTTCTTAGAATGTAGGAGTCCCTGTGTTTAGTCCCCGGCACTGCATAAACTGGGTGTGGTTGCACATGCCTATAACTACAGCACTGGGTGGTAGAGACAGAGTCAGATGTACAAAGTCATCCTATACTACATAATGCGTTTGAAACTAGGATACAGAGACCCTTTCTAAAAGAGAGAGATTAGGGGAAGGGAGAGAGAAGAGAAGGAGAGAGGGGAGAGAGGAAAAGGAAGAGGAAGCCAAAGACTCGATTAAAAGGGAATACTAAATCAAAGGCAAAAGCTAATGGGCAATTAACTCAGTCCATATGATTATCTTTCTGTAGACAAAGGAGCATGTTTTGATTCAGCTTGTAAACTCTGAATACAGTCTAGTTGCTTGCAAAGTAGATTTGACATGCCCCTCACCCCATTTTATGTGTGCAAAGACCTTTCAACTCTTAAGCATAGTCTGAGCTATAGAAAAAGTTGTCTTTGTCTATTTCTAGCTTTACTGTCACCAAATTAAAAATGGAAAGTATCCTTACTGCCCTGATCTTACGTATAAGGCAAATAAATGTGGTTCTGCTCCAATGGCATTATAACAGTGATGGTAAGTTGTTAATATTATTTTGAAAACAGAGTTGCATGCAGCCCAGGTTGTTCCAATTTGATATGTAGAAGAAAGTGACCTTAAACTTCTTGTTCTTCTACCTCCACCTTCTAAGTGGTGGGGTTACAAGTGTGGATCACCACATCCACTTTCTGAGGCACCACAGATGGAAGCCAGGGTTTCATGAATTCTAAGCAACTATTCTACAAGCTGAGCCATTTCCTTAGCCTGCAATAGGAATGACTGCAGAAGCACTGTTCTGATTAAAAATTTGACAGTCAAACCAGTTGCCTATTATTTCACAACTAACACAAAAGAAAGAATGATCATTTAATAAGGAAGCGAGGGAAGTAAAAGGAAATTCTGTGTGGACATCTTCTATGAAATAATAATGGTGTCTCGAAAAAGTTGTGGAAAACCCATAAGTATCACCAAAGGCTTCTGGGAACACATACCTCACACAAATAGCCTTCAGTCCATGTTGAAAGGCCAAGTAAGTTGGGTATGATGTCAGTTAAGGGGAGCACTGACAACAGCTCTTACCAGCAAGAGGCAAAGACAAGCCAGCAAAAAAAGCAAAGCATTTCCCTGGGGCATCCTTATATCTGGACTCTGCTAGAAGGTGCTACCACATTTAGGATGGTCTTCTGCTTCATTTTACATAAACTAAATAACTCCCCATTGTGTTCTCAAAGCCCAATCTATGCAACCTAATATAGATAATCTATATGAGTGAGCCCATAGGCTGAAATCTGTCCAGTTTCCAATCAGCATTATCCATTGTAGTGCAAAGGTGGGTGACCACAGCTCAACAAGTCTGACCTGCTCCAGGGCAGAGAAGGGCCTGCTGGAGGAGATAGGAAGGTGTAATATGGAGACAACCACTTGCCCTCATGGTCAGTCACTAAAACTACTTTGTAATGTAATTTGAAGGTCCACAAATTTGAATTTAGTTCAAACGGATTTTGCCAGCAAATGGCAAAAGATTTTGTTGGTTGATAGAAATATTTAATCAACCCTTCAAAGTTTGGAGCTGAGATGGAAGGAAGGACCATCCAGAGATTGCCCCACTCGGGGATCCATCCCATATACAACCACCAAACTCAGACACTATTGCATATGCCAGAAAGATTTTGCTGACAGGACCCTGATATAGCTCTCTCTTGTGAGGCTATGCCAGTGCCTGGCAAATACAGAAGTGGATGCTCACAGTCAGCTATCAGATGGGACACAGGGCCCCTAATGAAGGCACTAGAAAAATTACCCAAGGAGCTGAAGGGGTCTGCAACCCTATAAGAGGAGCATCAATATGAACTAACCAGTACCTTCCAGAGCTGTGTCTCTAGTTGCATATGTAGCAGAGGATGGCCTAGTCAGCCATCAATGGGAGGAGAGGCCCTTGGTCTTGTGAAGATCATATGCCCCAGTACAGGGGAATGCCAGGGCCAGGAAGTGGGAGTGGGTGGGTTGGGGATCAGGGTAGGGGGAGGGTATAGGGGGCTTTGGGGACAGAATTTGAAACGTAAATGAAGAAAATATCTAATAAAAAAAGAGAAAAATATTTAGTCAACCCTAAAAGAACAGCAATAGTCTTTTCATTTTAATGCTAAGTAATGCAGCACAAGCTTATAAATCCAAGAAGATACTGTGTGAGTTATCTACATTAAATACTTTCATGTCATAAATACATATATGATGTATCTCCTGTTTCGTCATGCTGTTTCATTTATTTCTCTCATTTCTTCATGAATCTCAGAGATTCACGAAGAGTAGCTAACTCAACTTCATTTCTGGAACTTAGATATAGTGTATTATTTTGAGAGTGGACTACTAGTTTGGTTAGTGACTTCTAACATAAATTGAGTACCATGATGCCGTGTGTCAGCCTCAAAGAGTAGTGAGGGCCTTTCTGGTGTACTTCTATTTTCTTATGACAGAATTCTGTACTTGCCTTCCATTTCATCTCACATCCTAAACACCAGCAATTGCTGCATGTCCCATGGCCAAGTTTATTGTTTTAACTGAATACTTTAACTGCTTTTAAACTTTAACTAATAGGTAATAAAACTGGCTACAGACTATGGCCCTTCTCAATATAAGTCATATTGGCAAACTATAATTTTAAAAAATCTCTTTACAAATAACTTCTCCAAGTAAGGTTTGGTTGATTGTAGGTCTTCATGTATGGAGACACTGACCCCGGCTTAGCATTTACACACAGTGGCTGCTGGGGTTCCTTTCTCTCAGTTAGGTGCAGGCATCATCAGATTGACTACTCTTAATAGTATTTTGAAGCAAGCTATTTAAACAGCAGCTACTGGAAGGACAATGGAGATTTTACCATCTTTCTGTTTTCATTAACAATTTAACATCAAGGATTGAAATAAAATGTCATTTTTTTAAAAAAATGTTTACTTGGATCTTTTGACTGAAAATGTCATAATCTTTTGTACCTCCTGAGGAAGAAATGTTAAAGTAGAAATTTAAATACATCTTACAGCCCAGACATGACCCATTCCTGTTTCCCTAGCACTTAGGGGACAGAGGCAGAAAGATTGAGAGTTCAAGGTCATCCTGTGCAACACAGCAAGTTGGAGGTCAGCATAGGCTACATGAAAGCATGCCTAAAAGAACACTGGCTAAAATCTAAAACTAAAACAAAATAAAAACACAACTCTTCATTTCATGCCTTCTGACAAAAGGGAGGAAGACAAATAAATTTTCACTTTAGGAGAAGCCCAGTCATCCATCATTTGTGTATGAAAGCTCTTCTCTCCATGTGGTGTGTGTGTGTGTGTGTGTGTGTGTGTGTGTGTGTGTATGTGTGTGTGAGAGAGAGAGAGAGACAGAGACAGAGACAGAGACAGACAGAGAGAAACAGAGACAGAGACAGTGAGACAGAGACAGGCAGACAGACAGATGACAAGGGGGAGAACACAAGCAAGCAGCTACCAGGGTCTCAGGGTCTGTGGGCTCAGGGAGGAGTCAATGCTTTCTAGCAAAAGTAGGTCTTAGGAGCTCACTCATTCCAAAGTCCTCCATCCTGTGTGTGGTGAGTTCCCACTCACACTTTCACAGACTGTTTCCTTTAAAACACACATGTTGATGTCCAGTTGCCATAGTGTATTTGAGTATACTTTTAATCAGACATTTTTAATTCTGTATGTATGAAACCGAACCTACTATACCTCAACCTACTATACCCCAATATTCTTTGTCTCAGTAATGGAATTCAGACTTAAATCTTGGAGATCCTCTTTGATTTCTCTTCTTCTCATGCCCTGAAAGTGATAAAGCTTTAGCACCTTTAAATGCACCTAGATTCTGACCACTTCTTACCTCTAGTACTACCTTTGCCATAGGCTACCATGTAGTCCCCTTTGAAGGCTGTCATTTTTTTTTTCTCCTCTAGTACTGGCTTCTCCCTGGGTCACCATGATGTCCTCTTTGAAGGCTATCACTCTTCACCTCTACCACTGTCTTCTACAAAGGCTACCATGCTGTCCTTTTTGAAGGTTGTCACTGTCACCTAATTGGAACTCCCTTACTCTTTTCCTTCCTCATTGCTATTACTCCTGATACCGCAAGAGAGTGTTTCTCTTAGAATTAACCTGACTAGGTCTTTGCTTTGCCCCAACCTTTCTGATGTCTCTAGGAAACAAACCCAAAGTTTTTAGGACCCCACTAATCTTTTTCCCTCAGCCACCTCTCTTCACTATTCTTGGATGTTGCTGACATAATAAGCCTCTGCCTGCTGATGGCTGCTGTGGTTTTACTGAGGCTAATCCCTTCTTCACTGGCCTTGAGAGCCAGGGCAGAAGTCATGAGTCCACTGACATCCTGATATCAGTCCCATCCCTCTGTGGGGTAGTGAGCTGTGCACAGGCAGCCTGGTCCCCAGTCGAGTGCAGACTTTGAACCCCAGAGACCGGCAGGTGACTCATCACCTGCAAGGGACAGCAGGTGTTCAGCTATGCCCCTTGGGCCTGTGGCTTCTGCCACAGTTACAGCCTCCCACATCACACCCCACAGGGAGGTGTGTGTGGCCATCAGTCACGTAGGGCAACACCCCAAGCTCCTGGTATTCTGTCTGGACTCTACCTCCACAGTTACCTGGCAACAGCCAGGTATGCTTCTTCCCACAGTTACCTGGTAACAGCCGTATAGGCCCAGTCCACTATAAAAGGCTCAGCTAGCTCAGTGGGTAGAGCATAGAACTCTTAATCCCAGGGTCATGAGTTCATGCCCCACATTGGGTGCCAGATATGGGTTAAAATGGAGTCCTATGTCCTGCCCAGGGCCAGGCTCAGGCTTGGGCATGGTGGCACTAGGGAAGTTTGACTTGTGCACTTGCTGTGAGAAGCCAGAGGACCCTGCTCTGGGGGTGGGGAAGCGCAGTATGAGGTTCCCACAGATCTGCCAGAATTGGCTCGGGGTCCCTGGGCCTGCATGGAGGCTGAGTACAACAGGTTCTCAGGCTCTTGGACACTGCAGACGCTGCTGGATGTCATGGAAGAGCTGAGAGCAGAGTGGGGGGCGGTGGGCAGGCTCTGGCCTGGGGCTGAAGGGAAAAGGGCAGGAGGAGAGAGCTCTGGCTGCGTCCTGCAGGGAGGAGAGTCCTTGTCTCGCTAGGTCAGTGGCTTGGGGTGATAGAGACTGTCTGGGAATGCTGAGAGGCTTCCGGCCAGAGATTAGATATGCCGCTCCTTAGAGGAAATCCTGCTCCATTGCTCCAGCACAGCGGATCCCGATGAGAAGAGACAGCCTGTTGTTTTAAGGGGTTTATTGTAGAAAGGCAAAGAAAGGGAGAGAGTAGGGAAGTAGAGTCTGGTCAAGACCATGTTTTGGGGGGGGGAGAGGGAGAGAAAGGAAGGGAGAGAGGCAAGAGTAAGTGGAAAAGAGAGTAAGAGTGGGAGGAGGGGGCAAGCATCTCCTTGTATAATGGACTGGGACTGTTGCCATATATGACCTGCAGGTCTCCAGGGTTCAAAGCCTGAGCTTAACCAGGGACCAGGCTGCCTGTGCACAGCTCACTGCCCCACCACCCTCTATTTAACATTTTAACTTATAGAGCAGCATGCAGATTTTCCATAGCATTTTTGTTCTTGGTTTGGTTTTGTGTGTTTGTGTGTGAAACAGCATCCACTTGTAATACCATAGCATTTATTAATATGTTTATTTTATTTTTCAATAAAACATTTTTTTCATGGGCAAGAATTATGACCTGTTATTTCTTTCTTTCTTTTATAAGACATGTATCTTATATCTCATTCAATATCTTATTTAGTGGAAACCAGCCTATTTCTACCAGTGCTGGGATTCTAGACATGATACTATAATGGGTCTTTTTAGGTAAGTTCCAGTAATCAAACTCAAAATCTTATGCTAGCCAGGCTAATAGGCATCCTGTTGCTGCTTTTCAATTACTGTTCTGAAGTCCTAGAGTAGTGAATGGCTCAGAGAGCTTATCTTATGCATTGAATATTTATTGGATGGAAGGTCAATGTTCAATGGAGAAGTATTGCTTAGCATTCATGAAGCCTTGGATTCAGACACCAGCACCACATAAATCAGCTGTGGTGGAACACACCTATGATACATAAAACCAAAATCATTCCTTAGATGAGGAAGAGATTCACACTAACAGAGGACTTCATAGCAGTTATGTTAAGTACTTAGAAATAGTCAGACTGTTTTGAGAGTTCTAGGAAAGAAGATATCTCAAAATTTAGCATATACTACTGTGTTAGCTTTGGACATTACCTCATAAATTGTGGTTATGGTTTACAACTCCCTGGAAACTAAATTTTTTTTCTCGTATTGAACAAAAGTATTTAATTATATCAGACTTCTAATGAACTAAAATCACCATAGTATAAAATGATAAGAATCCAACTACAGTTTTAAAATGAACATATAATGTCACACTCATGTGTACAGATTAAAGATAGATTCACTAAAAAGAAAGTAACTCATCTGGAAGGATAACATGAAACAAGATGTAGTGTACAATAAAGGGATATGAGCTACACCAGTTGTATCTGTGAAAGTGAACCTGTAGAATAAAGAGATGCAGCTTTTACATTCAGACACCTCAACAGCTAGTAGAGCCATGTAAGCCCACATGCTGCCTATTAATAATAAAGCAAGGTCCTAGGATAATGGATTATTATGGTACCTGAAATTTTGCTTTTGTGGCTGGCATAGTTCACATAGTTCAGGGGAAATATGATTTCAAATTTCTTATTTGAAATTTCTCAAATAGTAAAAGGTTTCTCCTTTTATATTAGTCCTCAATTATTTCCATTTGTTTATAAAGTTTTAGTGAAATATGTACTTATGAGATCATTTAGAGAAAATGTCATTTTAGAATATGTATATGGAGAGGAGGAGGGAGGAAATGAAGAGGAGAGGGTGAAAGAGAAAGAAAAATAGAGGGAGAGCAAGGGAGAGCGTGAAGTAGGGAGAGAGATTTTTTTTTTCATAAAGTACAGGCTAGTTTGGAACTTGTTGTATAGTCAGGATGACTTTGAAGTCCTGATCCCCTTGCCTCTACTTCCCAAGGATTATAGGCATGCACCAGTTTATGTAGATTTAGGGTTGAACACAGGGTCTTTTGAATACTAGGCAAACACTTTGGCAACTAAGCTATTTCCTAAGCTATATATAATTCAGAACAGTGCTGGATGTGACATACATTGTCATCACTGTAGAAAAGGTACGGGTGAGGGAAATTCTGGGGAGATAGAAAAAGTAAAATTCATACAACAGGGAATTTTTCTTATTACAGCATTATATTATTGGTTAATACCTTCTGAATTCATCATCTAATTATTTGCACCTATTTAGTGAACAGTTAAAGTTCATGTGTACTATTGACACTGTATCATGTTTTATGAGGAAAATAACTCATACCACACATGTCAACAATCATATTTCCTCTGAATTATTTTTCACAATTATATTTATTATATAAGACATGCATCTTATATCTCATTCAATATCTTATTTAGTGGGAAGTAGTGAAACACTCCTGCCATCCTGATACTCAGGAGCTGGAGGATCTCACATGTGAGGTCGGCTGAGGCTGCAGAGTGAGAATCTGTCTCAAAGATAAATAAATAAGCTCACTTAATTACATAACATATATTGTGTTAGCAATACAAAACTTTGTATTTTATACTTAATTAAACTTATCTAAAGTTGTTTTGTTGTCTTTTTAATTTAATATTTTATTAATTCTTTGTGAATTTCAATTCATACACCCTAATCCTACTCATTTTGCAAATTCTCTATATTTGCTTTCAGTCCTTACAACCTTCCCCCTAAAAGAAAAAAATTTTTAAAAGCAAACAAATAGAAATCTTACCAGGGAAACTGCCGTGGCTCACAGTGCATCACATAATGTACACTTTGCCCAAACAGCCTTTCCTGCAAATGATCATTGCAGTGAGTCACTGGTCTCATTCAACTCTCTGGCTTTTTACACTCTATCAATGTTGTATTATCATTGGAACTCCACACAGGTATCCTGTTGTTGCCCTGTGTCATGAAGATACTGCAGCTTTGGATATGCAGGACCTGCCCCTTTATGAGCTCCAGATGTGGTAGATGTTGGGGTGGGGCCAATGCAAAGCCCTGGATCTGGGCCTGGGTGTTAGCTGAGTTGGTCAGCCTGAGAGCTGACTGAACAGGCAAGGGACAGGGACAGGTTTCCTGTTCTCTTTCCCTCAAGGCCAGCTCTTCCAAGTGCTGCAGTTGATGAGGTGTTTGTCCAACTTTGCAAAACCTTCAAACATCAATATGGCCCCACGTGGCAGCCCAGACTAGGGACATCCACATGGCCTTTGGTGGTTACAAACCCCTGCTCCTGCAGAGCCACAGACCCCGACATGAGGCATGGTGGCCACATGGGCCAGGGCCTAACCATAACCTCGGCTTGTATTGTGGGCTGGCTACTCACATCATGCTGTTCTGCACGAGTCTTGAGTCTACATTCCACCTCTCTTCCTTGTGCCCACACCATTTGGTTTCTTTCATCTCTCTACCACTTCCTTGCTCATTTTAGGCTCTCTGGGAGTCTTCTATTTGGTGAGGTGTGGGTTGTCCTTTTGCTTATTATCCATTCTCAGTTTGTATACAGTCCTTGGGATAGAATTATTCTCAAGTTGAAGAAGTTGTTAAATTTCGGGTTTCTTTTTTCCTCTGTGAATAAATAAATAAATAAATAAATAAATAAATAAATAAGTCTGTGAAAAAATAAATAAATAAATAAATAGATAGATAGATAAATCTGGGATTGTACTCAGTTGGCAGAATGCTTGCCTAGCATGTACCAAAACCTGGTTTTATCCCAGTATCACATAACCCATTGTGGTGGCTCAAGAGTGAGAGAAAGAAGGATAAAGGATTCAAGGCCAGCTTTAGTTAACATTGTAAATTTGAGGTCAGTCTAGGCTACATAAAACCCATTTTCAAAAGGAAAAGAAAATTGACTAAACAAAACAATCCCACACATTCATATACATAAGCTAGAAATTTAATATGCTCACTCCTGCCTTTGGTGTTCAGGGACCCTGATGAATACTAACTATGTCTAAAAACTTCATTGTCTCACAGATTCAGGCTGGGCACAAAGGGTAGAAGACACATTTTGATAACGTGTTTCTGAGAGCAAAGCTCAGTGCATAGTAGAATTTGGAGGGCTTTTCTCCAGGGATCATTTTAAGCAGGCAAAGTGAACATCAAGCCTTTCTCTGAACCACTCATCTGAACCAGTGTTATGGAGAGGCTGCAATCTGCTCAGCTTTGTCCAATCAGTGAATACTCACTGGGCTTGGCATTTGTGGTCGCTGCACTAGAAAGCGAGTCTAATATCAGAACCTAGTGACAGATGTTTCTCTAGCAAATCTTTGTCTCTGTTTTTCCCAGCAGTGACAGGTTGTCAGGTGTATGTTTCCTACTCTGTATTGTTTTAAAGCTTTCCTCTCATGTAACCAATACTTTCCTATCTCTTCAGTTCTCTGGGAGCAGTGACCCCTGAGTTCTGCTTGAAAGAGGCAGTGTCAGATTAAAACCAGTCCTTTTCTCAGTATTGTCTCCTAAGGAAGCAAAAGAGAATCAGATGGTGAATTCATTCTATAGTTCTGTGGATGATGTCATGAGGTGTGCCATCGCTGAGGTCAGCTCCTCAAAGTAGACATTGACTGTACTTTATATTTTTGGTAGGTGATAGATTGTTACATTTAATTTCTTTGTCTTGAAAACTTTTCTCCTGTATCCTAGCTTCATACTCCCTGAGAAGCTGAGGATGACCTTGAACTCCAGGCTTCCACTTCCCGAGTGGTAAGATTATGAGAATCATACTACACCTGGTTTCTGTCATGCCAGGGATCAAATCCAGGTATGATTAAAAAAAAAAAAAAAAAAAAGGCACTCCACCAACTAATGCACTTGCCCAGATCTAAGTAGATTAAATTTTGATGAAAATGAATAAACTCTAAATATTACTGCAGCACACCCTTCCACTGCTGTAGTCTTTGACATAGACATTAAAAACACACTTTATATTTTGAAAGCCAGCTCTTTCCTTCAAAGCCTGTTGTGGCAGTTAGCTTCCCATCTCTGTTAAAAACAAGGCTGACCTCTAATGAAGGAAGTCAGCCTTGTTTTTAACAGAGATGGGAAGCTAACTGCCACAACAGGAGCTAGAGAAAGTACCCAAGGAGCTGAAGGAGTCTTCAACCCTATTGGTGGAAGAATAACATGAACTAACTAGTACCCCCTGAGCTCATGTCTCTAGCTGCATATATAGAAGAAGATGGCCTAGTTGGCCATCATTGGGAAGAGAGGCCCCTTGGTCATGCAAACTTTATATAGCCCAGTACAGGGGAACACCAGGGCCAGTATGTGGGAGTGGGTCGGTAGGGGAGCAGGGCAGGGGGATGGGGGAGGGTTTAGGGGACTTTCGGGATAACATTTGAAATGTAAATGAAGAAAATATCTAAAAAACAAAAAACCAAAAACCAAGACTGACACAGATACACCTTGCGAGAGGAAAAGTTTATATGGTATCAGAGGAGCGGAGGTATCCGTTGAAACGGCTAGGCTCTGTTGGTACAGCAACAAGCAGGCCAAGTCAGATTAGAAGGCAGGGCCTACACCCCCACTGAAGGCAGACAGTAAGAGATGACCCAGGACCCTGCTATCTGCTTCAAGGGCAAAACTCCTGCGACTTAACTCTTTCCATTAAGTCTCTGCCCTTCCAACTCGCCACAACTTGCCACAGGTTTCATGGACTGGCAGCCAAGATTCTAATATGTGGTGACTTTTAAGACCAAAATCCAAACAAACTTGTTCTAAATTCTTCCCAAGATTTTTAATAAGTGTCTCAAATGTATGGCTAGGCCCTTAGGAATAAAACAGATGGTGGCAAGTTTAGCTATGGAAACATCTTGTGAATCTAAGATGGCTTTTGGTCTACATACTGTACAAGTTCTTTTTGTTTTTGTTTTTGTTTTTACTCTTTTTTAAAATTATTAGATACTTTCCTTATTTATATTTCAAATGTTATCCCCTTTCCTAGTCTTCCCTCAGTATATCCCCTATCCTTTTCCCCATCCTCTTGCTTCCAAACCCACCCACTCCCACTTCCTGGCCCAGGCTTTCCCCTGTACTAGATAGAACAAAGAACCTTCACAGGACCAAAGACCTCTCCTCCCATTGATGACCAACTAGGCCATTCTCTGCTACATATGCAGCTAGAGCCACAAGTCCCTCCGTGTGTTTTCTTTGATTGGTGGTTTGGTCCCAGGGATCTCTGAGGTTACTGGTTAGTTCATACTGTTGTTCCTCCTAAGGGGCTGCAAATCCCTTCAGCTCCTTGGGTACTTTCTCTAGCTCCTTCATTGGGGACCCTGTGCTCTGTCTAATGGATGACTGTGAGCATCCACTTCTGTATTAGTCAGGCACTGGCAGAGCCTCTCAGGAGACAGCTATATCAGTGTCCTGTCAGCAAGGCCTTGTTGGCATATGCAATAGTGTCTGGGTTTGGTGGTTGTTTATGGGATGGAGCCCCAGGTGGGGCAGTTTCTGGATGGTCATTCCTTCAATTTCTGCTTTTACTATGTAACCCCTTCCATGGGTATTCTGTTTCCCTTATAAGAAGGATCAAAGTGTCCACAATTTGGTTTTCCTTCTTGAGTTTCATGTGTTTTAGAAATTGAATCTTGGGTATTCTGAGCTTCTGGACTAATATCCACTTATCAGTGAGTACATAGCATGTGTGTTCTTTTGTGATTGGGTTACCTCACTTAGGATGATATCCTCCAGATCTATCCATTTGTCTAGGAATTTCATGGATTCCTTGTTTTTAATAGCTGAGTAGTATTCCATTGTGTAAATGTACATTTTCTGTATCCATTCCTCTGCTGAGGAACATTGGGGTGCTTTCCAGCTTCTTGTTATTATAAGTATGGCTGCTATGAACATGGTGGAGCATGTGTTCTTATTCAGTTGGAGGATCTTCTGGGTATATGCCCAGGAGTGGTATTGCTGTATCTTCCAGTAGAAATATGTCCAATTTTCTGAGAAACCGCCAAACTAATTTCCAGAGTGGTTGTACCAGCTTACAGTCCCACCAGGAATGGAGGAGTGTTCCTCTTTCTCCACAACCTCACCACCATCTTCTGTCACCTGAATTTTTGATCTTAGCCATTCTGATTGGTGTGATGTGGAATCTCAGGGTTGTTTTGATTTGCATTTGATTTGCACTGATGATTAAGGATGTCGAACATTTTTTGAGGTGCTTCTCAGTCATACAGTATTTGTTGGTTGAGAACTCTTTCTTTAGCTCTGTACCTCATTTTTTAAATTGGGTTATTTGGTTTTCTGGATTCCAACTTCTTGAGTTCTTTATATATATTGGATATTACCCCCCTATCAGGTTTAGGATTGGCAAAGATCTTTTCCCAATCTGTTGGTTCCTGTTTTGTCTTATTGACAGTGTCCTTTGCCTTACAGAAGCTTGGCAATTTTATGAGATCCCATTTGTCCATTCTTGATCTTACAAAACAAGCCATTGCAGTTCTATTCAGGAATTTTTTCTATGTGCCCATATCTTCAAGGCTCTTCCCCACTTTCTCCTCTATAAATTTCAGTGTCTCTGGTTTTATGTGGAGTTCCTTGATCCACTTAGACTTGAGTTTTGTGCAAGGAGATAAGAATGGATCAATTCACATTCTTCTACATGCTAACTGCCAGTTGAGCCCTCACCATTGGTTGAAAATATTTTCTTCTTTCCACTGGATAGTTTTAGCACCTTTGTCAAAGATCAAGTGACCATAGGTGTGTGAGTTCATTTCTGGATCTTCAATTTTATTCCATTGATCTACCTACCTGTCACTGTCCCAGTACCATGCAGTTTCTGTCACAATTGCTCTGAAGTCAGGGATGGTGATTCCACCAGAGGCTCTTTTATTTTTGAGAATAGTTTTTTGCTATCCTAGGTTTTTTGTTATTCCAGATGAATTTGCAAATTGCCCTTTCTAACTCTGAAGAATTGAGATCGAATTTTGATGGGGATTGCATTGAATCTATATATTGGTTTTGGCAAGATAACCATTTTGACTTTATTAATCCTGCCAATCCATGAGCATGGGAGATCTTTCCATCTTCTGAGATCTTCTTTGATTTCTTTCTTCAGAGACTTGAAGTTGTTCTCTTACAGATCCTTCACTTCCTTAGTTAGATTCACACCAAGGTATTTTATATTGTTTGGTACTATTTTGAAGGGTGTTGTTTCCCTAATTTCTTTCTCAGCCTTTTTATCCTTTGTGTAGAGAAAGGCCACTGATTTGTTTGAGTTAATTTTATATCCAGCTACTATACTAAAGTTTTTTTTTTTTTTTTTATCAAGTTTAGGAGTTCTCTGATGGAATTTTTAAGGTTGCTTATATATACTATCATATCATATGAAAATAGTGATATTTTGACTTCTTCTTTTCCAATTTGTATTCCCTTGATCTCTTTTTGTTGTCGAATTGCTATAGCTAGGACTTCAAGTACTATATTAAGTAGGTAGGGAGAAAGTGGGCAGCCTTGTCTAGTCCCTGATTTTAGTAGGATTGCTTCCAGCTTCTCTCCATTCAGTTTGATGTTGGCTACTTGTTTGGTGTATATTGCTTTTATTATGTTTAGATATGAGCCTTGAATTCCTTATCTTTCCAAGACTTTTATCATGAATGGGTTTTGGATTTTCTCAAATACTTTCTCAGCATCTAACTAGATGATCATGTGTTTTTTTGCCTTTGAGTTTGTTTATATAGTGGATTACATTCATAGATTTCCATGTATTGAACCATTCCCTGAATCCCTGGGATGAAGCTTACTTGATCATGATAGATAATCATTTTCATGTGTTCTTGGATTCTGTTTTCAAGAATTTTATTGAGTATTTTTGTATATATATTCATAAGGGAAAGTGGTCTGAAGTTCTCTTTGTTGGGTCTTTGTGTGCTTTAGGTATCAGAGTAATTGTGGCTTCATAGAGCAAATTGGGTAAAGTACCTTCTGTTTCTATTTTGTGGAATAGTTTGAGGAGAATTGGAAATAGGTCCTCTTTGAAGGTCTGTTAGAACTCTGCACTAAACCCTTTTAGGTCCTGGGCTTTTTTTTTTTTTTTTTTTTTTTTTTTTTTTTTTTTTTGGTTGGGATAACTATTAATGACTGTTTCTATTTCTTAAGTGGATGTGGGGCTGTTTAGATCATTAATCTGATCCTGATTTAACTTTGGTATCTGATATCTATCTAGAAAATTGTACATTTCACCCAGGTTTTCCAGTTGTTTTGAGTATAGGCTTTTGTAGTGGGATCTGATTATTTTTGGGATTTCCTCAGATCTTGTTGTTATGTCTCCCTTTTCATTTCTGATTTTGTTAATTAGGATACTGTCCCTGTGCCCTCTAACTGGTCTGACTAAGGTTTTGTTTATCTTGTTGATTTTCTCAAAGAATCAGCTCCTGCTTTGGTTGATTCTTTGTAAGGCTTTTTGTTTGTTTGTTTGTTTCTATTTGTTTGATTTCAGCCCTGAGTTTGATAATTTCCTGCAGTCTACTCCTCTTGGGTGAATTTGCTTCTTTTTGTTCTAGAGCTTTCAGGTGTGTTGTTAAGCTGGTAATGTATGCTCTCTCCAGATTCTTTTTGGAGTCACTCATAGCTATGTGTTTTCCTGTTATGACTGCTTTCATTGTGTCCCATAAATATGAATATGTTGTGGCTTCATTTTCATTAAACTCTAAAAAGTCTTCTTTCTTTATTTCTTCCTTGACCAAGTTATCATTGAGTAGAGTGTTGTTCAGCTTCCCTGTGTATGTGGGCTTTCCATTATTTATGTTGTTATTGAAGGTCAGCCTTACTCTGTGGTGATCAGATAGGATGCTAGGATCATTTCAATATTTTTGGATCTGATGAAGCCTGTTATGTGACCAATTATATGGTCAATTTTGGAGAAGGTACCGTGAGGTGCTGAAAAGAAGGTATATCCTTTTGTTTTAGGATAAAATATTCTATAGATATCAGTTAAATCCATTTGTTTCATATCTTCTTTTAGTTTCACTGTGTCTCTGTTTAGTTTCTGTTTCCAGGATCTTTCCATTGATGAGAGTGGGGTGTTGAAGTCTCCCACTATTATTGTGTGTGGTGCAATGTGTGTTTTGTGGTTTGTTTTCTTTAGTAAAGAAACTTTACTGAAGTTTCTTTAATGAATGTGGATGCCCTTACATTTGGAGCATAGATGTTCAGAATTGAGAGTTCATCTTGGTAAATTTTACTTTTGATGAGTTTGAAGTTTCCCTCCTTATATTTTTTGATAACTTTAGTTTGGAAGTCAATTTTATTCAATATTAGAATGGCTACTCCAGCTTGTTTCTTGGGACCATTTGCTTGGAAAATTGTTTTCAAGCCTTTTACTCTGAGGTAATATCTGTCTTTGTCACTGATGTATGTAGCAAAATGTTGGGTCCTGTTTGCATAACCAGTCTGTTAATCTGTGTCTTTTTACTGGGGTATTGAGTCTATTGATATTAAGAGATATTAAGGAAAAGTCATTGCTTCCTGTTATTTTTGTTTTTAGAGTTAGAATTTTGTTCATGTGGATATCTTCGTTTAGGTTTGTTGAAAGATTACTTTCTTGCTTTTTTTAGAGTATAGTTTCCCTCCTTGTGTTGGACTTTTCCATTTATTATCCTTTGAAGGGCTGGATTTATGGAAAGATATTGTGTAAATTTGGTTTTGTCATGGAATATCTTGGTTTCTCCATCTGTGATAATTGAGAGTTTTGCTGGTTATAGTAGCATAGGCTGGCATTTGTGCTCTCTTAGGGTCTGTATTACATCTGCTCATGATCTTCTGGCTTTCATAGTCTCTGGGAAGAATTCAGATGTAATTCTGATAGGTCTGCCTTTATATGTTACTTGACCTTTTTCCCTTATTGCTTTTAATATTCTTTCTTTGTTTTGTGCATTGGTGTTTTTGTTATAATGTGACAGGAGGAATTTCTTTTCTGGTCCAAACTGTTTGGAGTTCTGTAGGCTTCTTGTATGTTCATGGACATCTCTTCCTTTAGGTTAGGAAAGTTTTCTTCTATAATTTTGTTGAAGATATTTACTGGCCTTTTAAGTTGGTAATCTTCCTTCTCATCTATATCTATTATCCTTAGGTTTGGTCTTCTCATTGTGTCCTGGATTTCCTGGATGTTTTGGGTTAGGAGCTTTTTGCCTTTTGCCTTTTCTTTGACTATTGTGTCAATGTTTTCTATGGTATCTTCTGCACCTGAGATTCTCTCTCTTCTATGTCTTGTATTCTCTTGGTTATTCTTGCATCAATGGCTCCTGACTTCTTTCCTAGGTTTTCTATTTCCAGAGTGGTCTCCCTTTGTATTTCTTTATTGTTTCTACTTCCCTTTTTAGATTCTGGATGGTTTTCTTTAATTCTTTCACCTGTTTGGATGTGTTCTCCTGTATTTCTTTAAGGGAGTTATTTATGTCCTTCTTATGGTCCTCCATCATCATCATGAGAAGTGACTTTACATCCATATCTTGCTTTTCTGGTGTGTTATTGCGTACAGGAGAGTTAGGTTCTGGTGATGCCAAGTAACATTGCTTTCTGTTGCTTCTGTTCTTATGCTTGCCTCCTGCCATCTGATTATCTCAAGTGCTCCCTGCCCTCAATATATCTGATTCGAGCCTGTCCTTCTTATAATACTAGTTGAGTCTGAACTTCTCAGAATCCAGCTTTCTTTGTGATCCTGTGATTCTGGAATCTTGTTATTCTGAGATTCTGGGGTGTCAGTTCTTGGTAGTCAAACTTCCTCTCAGACCCTGAGATCCTGGTGTGACCAAGCTTCTGGGATCCTCAGATCCTAGGATCCTAAGATCCTGGGCATGTTAGAGTGCCTGGAAGTTGTACCTCCTCTGGGGACTCTAGGGCTCTCTGCTGAGTTCAAAACCAATATAGACCAGTGCTGACTGGAAGGAGCCTGATCCACTGGCAGGGCAGGGTTCCTGTGTCTGTGCTCCAGCTGGCCCCAGGTACCCCCAGCTCCGTTGGAACAGATGTTGTGTTCCACTCACTAGTGATCCTAAGATCCTGGGCATGCTCGGGTGCCTGTGGGGTAGAGAGTCCTCTGGAGACCATGGGAATGTCTGCCGAATTCAGGCCCAAAGTGGCCTGGTGCTGGAGCCAACTGGAAGAAACCTGAGTCCCCCACACTATGCAAGTTTGATAGAAGTTGATGAAGAGGATGGTATGGAGAAGGCTCTGCTTTAAGAGACAACCTGCAATCAAACTAATCATCCCATTTTTCTGTATTTTCAATGCTCTCAAGACTTATGGGGACAGGTAATTGATATAGATTTTCTACCTATAGAAAATTGTCAACAGTCACTTATTCTCAGCACTTTGAACAGCCAAGGGTCTCTGCATTAAATACTACCCCAGCAATAAGAAGCTTCTGAGACTAAGGCTGAGAGAAGCATACCTCTATGAATGTAAATATAAATACTGAGAAGGCAGCTTAACAAAATGACCATGTATTGATAAAGCAACAAAAGCACTCTACACACACACACACACACACACACACACACTTTAAGCTTATGACCTTCTAGCATAAGTTCATGTTTTTGATCTTGTTTATAGCACTGAGCATGAATCCCTCCTCTAGATCAGGCCTCAAATCAAATATAGAGAACAGAATTTAACCCACAAATGGTCTGGCCACTATTGCACATCTTGCCTTGGCTGTTCCTTATGTTTCCATGCAGAGAACACTGCTAGATAAAACCACAGTTTCCTCTGCACCTGCAGCCTTGTAGTATCTTCTGGCAACTATGAAAGTTGCCGGCAGAGAGGATTTCCTGGTCAGTAGAACTTGATTTCTCTATGTGCTGCATCCAAAGTGAGTGGTGTCTTTAGTAAAAGGGACTCATCATCTAGTCATTGAGGTCAACAAAGAGTCATGGCAATCGTGTTATTGTTTTGGTTCTCTTTAGTGTCTCCCTGATCAATGAATCATAGTGAAGTTGCTTTTTCTGGCACTGAGTGCTTTTTTTTTTTTTTAATTTAAAAAACCATGTCCTTTGAAAGTAGCACTGCTCACCAGTGTCATTGTTCACCTCTTCTTAAATTCCTCTTTTTTCATTGTTAGATTTTAATGACCTTATACACTAATGTGGATTCATTGGGTGTTTTCATATGTCTTTAATGTCCACTAATACCCAACTTACCCCTTCTTTTTTCATCTTGCTGAAACATTTAGCTTTGTAAGAATAAATATTTTATTTACATACAGTGGTTGATTTTCATAGTCACCTGAGATATTTACATTTTTATCTCTATGGAATATGAAAGTAGAATGTCCCATGTCAGGAGATAGGACCTGAATTCAAACCTCAGAAGACAAATTAGGGTTTGATAAAAAAATTTAGTTATATCCTTGCTATTTTACATCACAATATTTATAAATGGAAAATAGGAGAGCTAGGTGTACAAGCCAAATAGAACATTAGCTGCTATTTTTGTTTAAAATGTCCATTGCAGAAGTAGGGCAGGGTATTTAACATAGTGACACCTTGCCATTCATCCTGCAACATGGAGGCATAACAATACCCAAAATGTCATCTCAGAGCATCCTACAACCAGTTTGTCACATGGGCTATCTTACCACCCAGCGCATCACACAGTTATATCTTGACACCTAGAGTTCTTGGATTTCTGGCTCAGACTATGAGCTGTTTTTCCCAGGTTATTTGCACTCAGAGGTTTGTCTTAAAAGGTAAAGTAGGTCTAGACCCAAAATGAGACTTCTTGCTTTGTGCTGTCTACCCAAACAAAGCAGAAGGAGGCTTCCTTAAAGCACAGTTACCTATTCACCCCAACCTTGACTTTCTCCAGGGTACCACGGCATTAGACCACATGGAATGAAGCTGTAATGACAGCCATTGGCTAACAAAGCCATACAGTGTTTTTAAGTGTTCCTTCACAGTCAACATTTGTGAATGCCCTTAGAATTTCATTAGTCAGTTTAACAATTCGGCATTAGGAAAATTAACACAAAAAAATTCTAAAGACAGAACTGTTTAATATATAAAAATACCTTAAATCTAAACTTCTAAACTTCTGCTATTTTGTTAAATTTTAAATGGAATAAAATGATTACTAAACCAGAAAGATGACTCAGAGCGTAAAGGTCTCTACTGCCAATCCTAAGAGCCTGAGTTCAGTCCATGGGACCCACATAACACAAAGAGTGAGTGAGCTCCCACATGCTGCCCTCTGATTTCTACATTTTCACTGTGCTAAATGCATGCTTCACACCACCTCTATGCAATAAATTAAAGTAAGGTTCTTTTTATTCTATATGTAAAACTTGATGTTTTTCCTATGTATTAACATATTAACAACAATAAGAATAAATCCTATGCCATCCTAACAGAAATGCATTTAAAATTACTTATTTGTTTATTAACTTACCTATTGAAGTACTGGAGGTTGAACTCAGAGCTTTGCACACACTAGGTAATTTATCTACCACTGAACTACATACATCCCCGGCCTTCTTTTTATATTTTATTGTGAGACAGAGTCTCACTTGATTACCCAAGTTGTCTTTGCACTTATTCTGTAGCCCAGGCAGGCCTTGAACTTGTGATTTTCCCTCCTCAGTATCTCTAATACTAGGATTACAGATGTTCATCAGCAGACTCTGATCCAGAAATATATTTTAAAATATCTAAATTATAAGCAATTATAAGAAAAATAGAAAATGTACACAAATATAATGCAGAACATGTGCATTTAATGAGGATGAAGTATGCATCAATTTATCTCAAGATAAATCACAATAGCAAGCTTCTCTACAGCTCCCGACCCTCTCTGTGTTCTAGTGAATCTCTTACAGACTTTATGGCTAATAAATATGTGCTTACAAAACCAAAGCAAGAGGAATTAATACTGAATGGAAGTGCATCATGAAAACATTGGTTCATTACATACTAAACAAATGAACACATATTTTAAATTGCAACCTTGGTGGACAGAGAGTATAATGATGGGAACACCAAGTGAAGAGGATCAGAGAAAGGCCACAGAACTGAATTTCTTCACTGCAGACATAGATTTCAGTGGATGTTGTCTTGGCCTTGATAGAACAAGTACAGCTAGAGCATCAGACAAGCTCTGTGAGGCTTGGAAAATGAAGACGGGGCTGCAGTGCTGAATACTTTTATTCAAAGGCCCTGCCATGCCTGGCAAGTACCATTTTGCTATAGTATACTCCCTCTTGTTCTTACAGTCCTTTTACCTTCTTTTCTGTAATAAGCCCTGTGTCTTTGGAGGAGAGATGTGATACAGATATTTTATTTCAAGTATGAAATAGAACTTTGTAGCAAGTGAAAGCCACCAATGAGAATGAGGTTTCTCTCCTATTAACAGCTTGATTTCTCCAGGATTTGTAACTCAAGCATGTGCTACCTTAAGCAATAGCATCTTAGTATCAAGCTCTGGAGAGTAACTAAGGTAAATTGCAGAATCCTGTAATGTTGAGGTCGGGGGTAGGATTATTGGATGCTACTCACCAACAACTAGAAACAAATAGCCAATACCTATCACTAAGCTTATTATTTAATAGCCTATGACATCTGAGTGAAGCATTGCTCACCGATAGGGTAACTCCATATGTGTATATGTGTGCATGAGTACATGTGTGTGTGTTAGATCTATAAGTTGAAGTATATTGTCTGCTTTTTTTCTCTATCAAATTTAGGGTATCAGGCCTTATGTTGAGGTCCTTAATCAATTTGGCATTGAGTTTTGTGATGTATGAAAGAAAAGAGTCTAGTTTAATTTTTATACAAGTTGATATCCAGTTTGACCAGCACAATCTGTTGAAGATCCTGTCTTTCCTCTACTATATATATATTTTTTCCTCTAATATATATATATATATTTACTTTTGTCAAAACTCAGATGTTCTTAGGAGTATAGACTTATATCTAGCTCTCAGTTATGTTACACTGATCAATGTGTCTTGTTTAAATGACAGAGCTATTCTGTTTTAATTTCTGCTTCTCTGAATAATATCTCAAAATCTTTGATGGTGATACTTCTAACATGCTTCTTCTGTTCAGGATTGTTTTGTCTATACTGGATCTTTTGTGCTTTGATGTAAAATTTGAGATTACTTGTTTAATTGTTTTAAAAATTGTGTTAGAATTTTGAGGGAAATTGCATTCGATCTATAGATTGCTTTTGGTATAATGGACATTTTCATAGTAAAATTCTTACCAATCCAGGAGCATGAGAGGTTATTCTGTCTTCCTCATTCTATTTCTTCAGTGTATTAAAGTTTTTGATTTACCAGGCTTTCACTTGCTTGGTTAGAGTTACTCCACAAATTTGGGTTTTTCTGGTTTTGTTGTTTTTGTTGTTGTTCAATTTTTGTTTGTTTGTTTGTTTGTTGAGGTTTTGGTAAAATGAATCATTTCACTGATATTTATTGGTATATTTATCATTTGTATATAGAAATATATATACCCCAATACACAAAAAATGTGAACACAGAGAGAGAAAGAGAGAGAGACAGAGACAGAGAGAGACAGGGGGAGAGAGAGAGATCAATTGTTGCATTTAGCTTTAATGATAAAGGAAGAACAGGATTCAAAGGATTAACCATTGTCACAAATTAAGAATAGGTGGTCCTCAACGACTGCGGCTGCCAGGGATCCATCCCACAATCAGTCACCAAACATAGACACTATAGCATATGCCAGCAAGATGGTGCTGAAAGGGCCCGGATATAGCGGTCTCAGGGGAAAATATACCAATGCCTGGCAAACATGGAGGTGGAAGCTCACGGTCAGCTATTAGATGGAACACAGGGTTCCCAAGGAAGAAGGAGC